>ML293480.1:0-49237 GCA_005239495.1 Nicotiana undulata | reverse complement strand
TGGGCCAGCCCAGGAGGGGCCTCTCCTGCGGACAAAGCTCCGCCCCTGCGAGGCCGCTCCTGCAGGGATTTGGTTGCCCCTGCGGGGAAATCCCGCGCCTGCGAAATGAGTTCCGCAGCTGCGGACTCTGGGCAAAAGGGCTGGGGTCGCTCCTGCGAGGCTGGGACCGCAGGGGCGGTCCCGCACCTGCGGCTGGGCAACCGCACCTGCGGTCACACCAGCTGCTGTGCACCAGCAGTGGTGAATTGCTGGTTTTTGGCCTCGTGCGGGGTCCGGGAGGCACCTAGGCCCACCCGAGCCCCCGTCCAAATATACCAACAAGTCCTAAATCACTAGGCGGACTCACTCGAACTTTCAGAACACTTATAACAACAGCGGAACTCGCATCAAACCCCAAAACTTATTTAATCAACACTTAGGAACTTAAAATTCAAGAATTCATTTCAAATACGCCGAACCGGCCTAAACTGCTCGGAATGGCATCAAACTTTACAGATAAGTTATAATTGACACCACGGAACTATTCCCGGTCTCGGAATCTCACTCGGACCTCGGGAACATCACATCACTTTCCAAGCCACATTTCCATTTCTTTAAAACTTCCAAAACCTCATCTTTGATCCGAAACCACTCAATTCACGCCCGTTTTACACCAAATTTTACAAATAAGACAATTAATATATAATAAACCTGTTCCGGGCTCCGGAACCATAATACGGGCCCGGTAACACTGTTTTCACATAATTATTCACTTTCTTATTCCTTTATTATTTTCAGAAAACAATTTCTTTTAAAAATTCATTTCTCGGGCTTGGGACCTCGGAATTCGATTCCGAGCATATGCCCAAGTCCCATATTTTCCTACGGACCCTCCGGGGCCGTCAAATCACGGGTCCGGGTCCGTTTACCAGAAATGTTGACCATAGTCGACTATATTCATTTATTAATTATCAAAACTCATTTTTTCATCAACTTTTCACATAATAGCTTCCCGGCTACACGCCCGGGCTGCGCACGCATAACGAGGTGAGACTAACGGAGGCTCTCGGAGCCTCGGAACACATATAAGGCTTAAAATTACATAAGATGACCTTTTGGGTCATCACAGAATTCTTCCCCGCCTTTTCTGAACACCCATTATGTTTCTATGGGCCAGGTTATGAACCCAAGGAAAAGAAGTATAAAGTTCTTGTGATAGGGAATGATACATCAATACGGTCAACGAGAAACTGGGTTTTCACTTTAGGTATAGATGAATCATGGAGAGAGATCAAAAGTATCACTGATGATTTTATTTCATATCATAAGGGAGTTGGCGTTGGTGGAGTTATCTATATGATGGATCGCTACGGTAAATTCATAGTTCCATTTGATGTTAAAACTGAAAATTTTAGATTGTCGAATGCTTTAACTCACGCATTTGATTTTTACCCATTGTTAGAAGTGAAGGAAAATCTAGCAATCCTAGACAGTTACATTCATGGCATGATTTGTGGATTTTAGGAAATACTCAAAAATAAGAATGGCACAACTATAGCCAACCGAGGACATGATCACATGTGATAGGAAGGTGCGGAGATTCATATTAGGATAGTAGGTTAGGTAGTCTAGATTATTCATAACGGCAGTGTTAGTATGTTCTCTTGCATTTGGTTGGTAGTAGGCTTATTTGAATATCTGTCGTATTTTTTTTACATTTCGATCATCTTACTATATTGTTGTGTATGCTGTTTTTACATGGATTTTCGGTGTTGTACCGTAGTGTTTCTTGTTATTATTGTGGTACATACACTTGCCTAAGCTGAGGGTCTATTAGAAACAGTCTCTCTTCCTCCACATAGGTAGAGGTAAGGTCTGCGCACACACTACCCCCTTCAGACCCCACTATATGGATTATACTAGGTATGTTGTTGTTACTCAAAAGAAGAATGGAAAATTCATATTATTAGCTCTCATTCACAATGAAAAGGCACAGAGGTGGTTGATTTACGACCATTTGATTCAAGGATAATAATCCGCAATTCTTTTGATGGAGAGATTGTATTCGTCGTGATCAAGTCAGACATGTTATTTGAGGAAAGTAATTGGAGATATTTGCTTATGTTGGACAGCACAGGCTCAATACACCACTGGCCTAGTTAAGTTGAAGCAGCATCCTTGTATATGTTAGACAATTATATGTGATAGTCACATTTTTGTAGTAGCTAGCCACATTTTGCATTTATTTGATAGCCATTTATACTTGTATATAAACAAAATAGATGGTTATGGAATAAGAGAGTGAGACATTATTTATTTTAATAAGATCAGATATTTTCTCTCTTTCTCTCTCTTCGTTTCTCTTCTTCTTCTTCTCCTCTGATAATGGAGTTTTGTATAATAATCAAGCTCCCCTTCACTTAACATGGTATCAGAGACGAGAATCGGTATCAACTCTCTTCTCCTAGTCGAGCGATGTTACCCTCGACCTTAGTTTTACAACTTTCAGTTTCAAGTACAAACCCTAATATTCCGAAATTTGGGGTTTTTTCATATTACTATGTTTTACGGTTGCCGTGGTCGATTACTTCAAATATGAAGCTGTCCTGATGTGGTCCATAGAGTTTTGACTAAATTGCAAATCCTCGACACTTTTCCACCATTTCAGAGGAAGAGCGGTATCATCTATTCTCACTCTTATTCGTTACTGTGTATATGTGATTCTTCTCTAAAGCTTTCTTAGAAATGTCATCTTTTTTAGAAATACTAGTTATTATCATAGACATAAATGCTGAAACTACGTCTTCGTCCGTCTCCTCTGAGAGTTTTGCTATTTTTAGTCTAGATCCTTCTCATCCGTCGGATAGTCCTGGTACTCATTTAGTTTCTCCTCTGTTTGATGGTACTGGTTTTGTCACATGGAGGAAAAGTATGCTTGTTTCTCTATCTGCCAAAAATAAATTGGTCCTGATTAATGGTCGACATGATAAACCTTCAGTATATTCTCCCTATTATCCCTTTTAGGAAAGGTGCAATGACATGGTGATCACTTGGATCACTAATTCTCTCTCTAGGGATATTGCTACGAGTGTATTGGGGTACGACACTGCTAGGGAAATCTGGTTAGATATAAATGAAAGATTTGGACAGTCTAATGGGTCTAAATTCATTCAGATTCAGAGGGAAAGTGGAAGTATCTCTCAAGGGACTTCAGTTATTGCATCATATTTTACTAAGTTGCAAGTCTTTGGGATGAAATGAGTATTGCCTATGTAGTTCATGTTTGTTCTTGTGGTGCTTTACCCAAGTTCATTGAAGAACTCAAGTTTTTTTGGTTATTAGCTGACTTAATGAATCTTACTCTACAGTTAAGAGTAACATTCTTATGATGACTCCACTCCCAACTGTTAGTAGAGCTTATTCTATGCTTCAACATGACGAGAAATAGAGGGAATCTTCCCACACACCAAGCTTCTCAAAAGAATCAGTTTCCTTCTCTGCATCTATTACACCTTCTGGTAATCAGAAAACTTTTACTCAAAGGATTCAATTTGTGTCAAGAAAGCCTGGACAAGGTGTGGGAGTATCATGCAAGTACTATAAAAAGTCAGGGTAGACCATTAAGAAGTGCTACAAATTGCATGGGTTCCCTCCTGATTTCAAGTTCACACGGTCTAAAAGGTCTGCCTCATGTGTTCATGCTGACACTTCATCCATTGAGTCTTTAGTTCAAGCTCCTCTTTCTCAACCTGGGACTTCATCCACTCATGATTTAAGTCAGGAGCAATATCAACATCTTGTCTCTCTTCTACAGCAAGCAAATATTTCTCCTGGTACCAACAACAATGGTTCTTCTGAAGAAACTTTTGGCTATTCACTTTGCAAGTTTGTTGAAAAGTTTTGTGGTTAATTCTGTTGACTTTCATGTTTGTGCATCTTCTCAGTTAAGTGATGATACTTGAATTTTAGATTCTGGGGCTACTAACCACATGACACCTCATAAACAGTTTCTTCACAATTTAAAACCATTACCTAAGCCCTTTCTAATCACTCTTCCTAATGGTTATAAAGTCAAGGTTGTCTCAACTTGATCTTTACACCTTTGAAATGACATAACCGTACATAATGTTATTCTTGTGCCTTCTTTTCAATTTAACTTGATCTTAATGTATCAACTTCTTCTTCAACTTAATTGTCTTGCAATACTCACCATTTATAATTGCTATTTACATGGCCCTTCTCTGAATAGCTCACTAGAAATTGGTAAAGCTACTAATGGTCTGTATTTTCTCCACCTTGATGATACTGCTCCATCATCTATGTCAGTCAATCTGCTGCTTATAATATTTCTGAATTTACTGCATCTTCTTCCCCTGTTTTTACTAATCAGTATTGTAATGTTTCTAGTTCTAGTTCTCCACTTAATCATATAACTCCTCTTCCCCTTACTCCCCATTGTAATTCAAGTTCTGGTATAAATAAAAGTGATATGTTTTGGCACCAGAGACTAGGCCACATACCCTTTGCTAGAATGAAGTCTATTCCATTTGTTTCTAGCAAAGTTTCTTCTAAACAATCTTTTATTTGCTCAATTTGTCCTATGGCTAGGAAACAAAGATTACCATTTCCTGATAGCTCCATTCACACATCTGCTCCTTTCCAATTGGTACACATTGATATTTGGGGACCTTACAACACTAATACCTATGATGGATTCAGATATTTCTTGACTCTAATAGACGATTTTACAAGAGCCACCTGGACCCATCTACTCTCATGCAAGAGTAATGTTTTATTTTTTATTAAAGTTTTACTTATATGGTAACCACACAATTCCATACTTCAGTTCAAAGTTTTAGATCTGATAATGCTTTTGAGCTTGGTACTAGTTCTGAGGCTAAATGCTTTTTCAATTCCCAAGGTATTTTACACCAGATCACTATTCCACACACCCCACAACAAAATGGGGTTGTAGAGAGAAAATATAGGCACTTATTGGAAACATTTCAAGCTTTTTTGTTTCAATCTAACTTACCCTCCAAATATTGGGGTGATTTTGTCTTAACTGCTACCTACCTTGTCAATAGATTACCTTCTACTGTTTTGAATAACATCTCACCTTATGAAAAACTTCATTGTTACCCTCCTTCCTATGATCATCTCAAGTCCTTTGGTTGCTTATGTTTTGCCACCTCACCTAAGTTTGGGAGGGATAAATTTCAATCTAGGGTCATTTCTTGCATCTTTCTTGATTATCCTTGTGAAAAAAAAGGATACAAACTCTTGAATTTATCCACCTATTCCATATTTTACTCTAGGGATGTTGTATTTCATGAGTTTGTCTTTCCTTATGCTTCATGTACTTCTCCTATTTTCACAACTCCATCTCCTGATTTTGTTGACACTCCTTCTCCCACCTCTTCTGCTCCAATAGTCCCCATGCCTCAGCAGAAGATAATGAAATAGTGGGTTGCTTCTTACTCTTCCAAGATATAGGACAACCACCAAGTGTGATATAATAACCAGTGACAGACCTCCGAGACTGGGCACAAGCAACTCAGTCAGAATCAGCATAAGCCATGAGAGAATAATCAGAAGAATTGGAGAGCAATATTCCAAGATCAGGAGCAGCAGACAGATACCTAAGGACATGAATAGCAGCCAACATATGAGGAATTTGAAGAGCCTGCAAGAACTGGCTAAGGTGTTTCACAGAAAAGGCAATATCAGGCCGGGTATGTTGAAAGAAATTCAACTTCCCAATGAGCCTCCGATAAGTGCTGGGATCAGATAATGGCTCCCCCATGTCAACAACTAATTTGATGGAAGAATCAAGATGTTTCAACACTGAGGAGAAATTTTGACACTAAAATTCAGCTAGCAAATCATAAATAAACTACTGTTGGCTCATAAAAAATCCCTGAGAAGTATGAGTGACCTCCAAACCCAAGAAGTAATGAATGGAACCCAAATCTTTTATCTTAAATTGTGCATCTAGGAAGGCTTTGACACTATCCAACTCAGAAATATTGTCCCCAGCTAACAAGATGTCATCAACATATACAGCCAGCACAACGAGGGACCCAACAACAAATTTTTTGAATAAGGAATAATCATTTTTGCTTGAAATGTAGCCTCGAGATAGCAAAGCTTCAGACAGTTTAGAAAACCACTGTCTAGAAGCCTGCTTGAGGCCATACAAAGACTTCTTGAGCTTGCAAACTAGAGGATAATTAGAGGAAGGCTGTGTAGAGGAAGAAGAGACGTGCAAACCAGAGGGAACTTTCATGTATACATCTTCATTAAGATCTCCTTGAAGAAAAACATTATGTACATCTAGTTGGTAGACTGTCCAACCCTTCTTGGCAGCAAGAGAGAGGAGACATTTAATGGTAGTTAACTTAACTACAAGGAAAAAAGTCTCATTGTAGTCAATGCGCTCTTTTTGAGTATCCCCTCGAATCACCAACCTAGATTTGTACCTCTCAATAGGACCATCAGACTTCTGTTTGATTTTATGTACCCATTTGCAAGGAATGGGCTTCTTATTGGGAGGAAGAGGGACTATGTCCCAAGTGTGATTAGCCTCAAGAGCTTCAAATTCTTTTAGCATTGCCTCTTGCCAAGCAGGATGGGAAACATCCTGTTGGTAAAACTGAAGCTCATGCAAGTGCAATTCAGCAGTGGATAGCTTAGAATTAGGAGGGGCAGAAGACGGAACATTGGAACTGTGAGCGCGTGATTTTTGCTCGCCATATCATCCTATAAAAATCTCAATAAATTATTTGATTTCATGAATTTTGGTTGAATTTTAGTGATTAATTGTGAATTGTCCGCATTTGCATTGATTATAATTCATCTTTAAAGTTATTGAAATTGCATCACTATTACTAAAGAATTATGAATTCGTTATTTATTAATCGAATTAAATAATAGACGAATGATGATTATTTGATGTAATGTAGTTGTCAACAACTAATTTCTAAAATTAACCATTTTTTATCCAATGAAATCACGGATTTAATTAAGAATATAAAATTAATAATTTTATCTTTAATTAATCCATGAAGCGAAGTAAAAAATTAGTTGTTACATTTTAGTTTAATTAGGATTAGTATTAATTAAATTGAGGATTTTAACTAGGTTTAAAATAATGAAGAAAATCGGACCTGGGCCAAAACAACCCAGGCCCAAGCTGCCCAACCCAATGGACCCTATGACTCGGCCGGCCTATTGGATTAATGAATCAATCCCAGCCGTTGATCTATTGTGATCCAACGGCTGGGAACTCAACCTCCTAATCAAATAAATATGTCCTAACACTACCCCCTACCCCATACGCCCAAAGTCTAATACCCCCTCCCCACTCGTCTCCCACCTCTCTCTATGAGACCAGCCGTGTCCGCCACAACCCCACCACTGACCGCCGTCTGCCACCCTAGCTCCGCCGGCCGGAAATCGCCTCCGGCGACGGAGGTCAACCAAACTCAACCAAAATTTCACCCTACAACCTACTTGTCACCCCCAATCACCTCCCACCATCGTTTCCCCCAAAAACTCAACCAAAATCACCCTATTTCGGATCTAAAAATCTGAAAATTCGAAAACCCATGTCTGGCCGCCTCGAAGACTTCTAATAGCTCCAACCTACACGGATCGATAGTTCTCAACGAGGACTATTGATCTCTGTGGGTTTGAGCCATTTTCAAACCCTACCGGAGTCCGGCCAAAGTCCGGCGACTTGGATTTCCCGGCCAAAACGACCCCACTGCCCGGTACCCCCTTTCTTCTCTCTTCTTTAATTATGTTTAAATCACCTAGATTAATATCAAAATTATTCTGTCAATTAAATGTCGCCTCGGTTTGGATTAGTTGTTCAAGATTATGAATTTTCCGTTTACTTCCTTACTAAATGATGTCTTAAAATCAGTTGCAAGTTGTTTGCCTCACTGAATGGGTATTAGATTTTATATGTTATTTCCTCTGCCGCATGTTCCCTTGAAATATCACTGCCTCCTCCCACATTTCGTGTCTTTCTGATTAATTGCTTGCATGCATGTTTAATTGTATTGGTAATTGTGTTAGTCGACTAGTTAAGGCTTCACATATGAGTTTAGATGATTTTTAATTCAAAGGTTGATAATCCTATTAATTCTAGGCATTCTAGATGTCTCCTTGATTCTGGTATTCTTGTATATGTTTGGTTATTAACGTTCACTACGAATCTGCACATCAAGGCATTAATCACCTTTAATTAGTAGACCTAGTCAAGAGTCAAAAATAATTAGGCTAATAGCTTGGTTGACCTAAGTCTTAGACAACTAGCTAAGACCAATTAACTAAGTTCAAGAACAAATGACTAACGTAGTCTCACATTTAAATGATTTCAACTCCTTCAACCTAGAAACTAATTTAGGTATCCTTTTAAGTAATTAATCAAAGAAAAAAATCTGTTTAGGATAATTAATTTAGGTTTCATCTAACTAAAAAAAAATCTTTTAACCTAAGTTAAGAAACTTGAGTCGACTAACCTTAATTAAGCCTAATTAGACTGATCAATTAATTAATTCAAATCTAGGCTTAATAATTGGTTAAGTCTCTGATTTTAGATAGTCAAATTAAATTAACCTAACCAAATCACTTAGCTTAAGTTAAAGGATTAAATTGATTGACCTACTTTAATTAATTAACTTAAACATAAGTAATTAATATGAAACTAATTCTAGGCATTTAATTAATAAATCTTTAATTAATTAACTCAACCTTGGTTTAGAACGACTAGTAGTCACCTAAAGAACATAACTAATGTTAAATAATAACCCAAGTAAGTAACCATAGTTACCTAAGGGTAAATATATGGACTTCAAAGGGTCTATTAGGTAATGTATAGTAGAAAATTAGATTTTTAAGAGTAGAAAGGTTTTTAATAGGTGAGAATATTCTAGAATAGGGGGCAGCTGTCCAAAAGATAAGGTTGACAGCTGCCCTATGTACTATTTACAGCTTTTTGAATTAGGAATATTCTAAAAAAGATACCCCATTCCCAAATACCTATAAAGGGACTCTCTCTTCACATTTTCAAGGACCTTTTTTTACTGTCAAAAAGAGGCTGCAAAAAAGGTCTGGGTGAGAATTCCACACACACACAGAAAATCATAGCAACACTTATTGCTCACAAAAAAAAAAGGTTTTCAAAATCAGTAAAAAAAAGAGAAAAGAAAATCTGGTGGTCTCTTTTGAAGAAAGTTATTAGCACACTGCTTACATTACCATATCCTTGTTTCTTTTTGAGTTCCTAGTTCTGAAGATTTTAAGTATCCATACTCGACTTCCTGGGTTAATTGTCTACTGGGTTTGCTCATTCTTGGTTTGCTGCTTGTTGCTGCTGGACTTTCTCTCATCATTTGCTGTCTTTCCATACTTGCCTGACATTTATTTGGTCAGGACTTCTATTGTTCTCTCTTAAAAGGTATGTAACAGCTTGCTTTAAATGAAGTGTCCAGATCTGAACTCCTATTTCTCATTGCTGTGCAAATCTATATTTATAGCTAAAGTCTCTTTCCTTTCTACTTGTGCAAAACATGAATTCTAAGTTGTTGTTGTGATATCTATCTAGTGCTATTTGACCCCTATTGATTTTAAACTATGAATGGGTGAATCTTTGTGTTGTTAATATCAAGAATGGTTTGGATGTCTGCTTTTATGTTTGTTTTTTCTAGCCTCTATCAAGAGAATCTGCACTAGGGTAGATGAATCTGACCTCCTAAATGGTCAGATTCACCCCATAATAGTGCGCAAATATTCAGTTTAAATTCTTGAATCATCACATGAAGGGGTACAAATTGTACTACCGGTCGAATCTGCATTAGGGTGGACGGATCTGACTTTCTAATAGTCAGATTCACCCCTTAATAAAATGCACAAATATTTAATGGTTAGGTCGCCATGTAAAGAGTCGAAAAATAGATTAAAAAGACATCAAGGAAGGTGATCTGGACCTATAAATGGTCAGATTCACTCCTTAAAGGATGCCTAAAGTAACCAAAATGATGTGGAAGTACAAGCTGGAGACGTGAAGGAACTGCTGAAGCTTGCACTGGAGCGACAACATATTATTGTTGTTCTTATTACTTTTCTGTTCATTTTTCTTTAGGGAAATGTATAGTAATAGGCGAAATGTAATGAAATAGATCTTGTATTGACTGTAAATGCGGACTGAACTTATTATTTAGATTTCGGTGCTAGTATGAAATATTTTCAGAGAGAAAACTGGGTTAACATGCTAAACAGGCTTTGATACGTTTTTTTTACTTTTCTTGAAATCATTCGAATGCATGAGCTAAAAATGTTTCTATCAAACTGGGAAAAGACACGTTAGGCATGCGATAATTAGGACCCGTATAATATTCAGCATTGTTTTGCTATGAAGTCTTTCATCCTGCTATTGTTGTATTCGAACCCGTTCATCCGAACTCCAATGTACATATTCACGAAGCTCTAGAAAATGACTTTTCTTGGTTTAAAAGACGACAGTATACCTAGGAAGGCGACACTACTGTCCAAATTGCTTCTTAAAATTCCAGAATTTACAACAGCTTGTATGGCTCTACACGCCTGACTTGTGAAACAATAACGTGAACTTTAGCTGTTCAGAAATCGACCCAATGTGCAATCAAATTTGTTATAGTTGAATGGGTCCACTTCGTTTTCTACATAAATATTTATGAGCTAGTAAAGTTGAATCCTTCTTCATTAAGGATACCTTAAAATTACTTCATATAGCTTTGTCTTCTTTGCAAAATAGTTGAACTAAGATGGCCAAGAATCGAAATAATTTGTGGGCTAAGATATGGACATAGCCCGAAATATGTCATCCTTAGGCTATTGGACGTTATTTCAAGCGACCCTTAGGTAGAATGAACACCTTTAGTTTGAAATTAGACAAGAATCGATCATCACCTCAAAATTACTGTAAACTACACTCGGGAGTGGCAACTCATGCCCCCGACTCTCAACTTCAAAAATATTAATAAAATGTACATGATAATCACGGGTGCATTTCATGCGACGTGATTGGCCATGTGCGCAAAAACAACAAGTGCACGTCATCGTTGACTTGTTCAAGATAAATCCATAAAACGCCCTAATTGATCCTAAAAACTACAACGCTCTTTCAAAAATAGAAAACATAAGGAAAGAACGAATATTGCCTCAAATAGACATTGTAAATTGTCATGACCAATAGTCTTGACCACATAATCTACACTCGGGTGCGACAACTATGTCCCCGACCTCAACTTGAAACCACATTAAAATCACGTGTCGCAATTACGGGTGCATTTCATGTGGCGTAATTGTAACATGTACAAAAGCATAACGAGTGCACGTTCTCGTGACTCGTTTTCAAGATAAATTCATACTTATCAAACGCGGCTAAATTTCAAAGGTTAAAAAATGCACAATAGGTTAAAAACATGTAAATAATTAGATAATTAGGCCAAATATTAATAGTTAAGCGATCGTGCTAGAACCACGGTACTCGGGAATGCCTAATACCTTCTCCCGGGTTAACAAAATTCCTTACTCAGATTTCTAGTCGCAGACAAATCAAAACGGTGTCCCGGAGCATCGTCAAAAAATCCGGGTAGCGACTCTGAAAACAAATAAATAAATCCCAAAATCGAATAATGTCACTTAAAGTGAAAAAACTCTCTTATTACCCTTACCGGTGAAAAAGAAGGTGTGACAGGAACAGACAAATCAGAAAGATAGGTAGGAGGATTACTCACCCTAAGGGACTTCCTAAGAGGGGGAGGAGCACAAGGTGCAACAGAAGAGGGAAGATCAAGAAGGGAAGTAGATAGAGGGGCAGAGATAGGAGAAGAGGAGGAAGTGGGGACTATTGGAGCAGAAGAGGTGGGAGAAAGAGTGTCAACAAAATTAGGAGATGGATCTGTGAAAATAGGAGAAGGAGATGAAGCATAAGGAAAGACAAATTAACTCATGAAATACAACGTCCCTAGAGTAAAAAATGGTATGGGTGGATAAATTCACGAGTTTGTATCATTTCTTTCCACAAGGGTAACCAACAGGGGCGAAGCTATGCTCTTCTAAGGGTGGTCAACTGATCACCCTTCGTCAAAAAATTACACTGTATATATAGGTAAAATATTAAATTTTAGAGGCATATAACATATATTGAACACCCTTTGTCGGAGAATTTTTTTTCTTCTTTCAAGTTTGAACACCCTTGAAGAAATTTCTGGCTTCGCCACTGGTAACCAAGAGAGATGCAAGAAATAGCCCTAGATTGAAATTTATCCCTCCCAAACTTAGGTGAGGTGGCAAAACATAAGCAAACAAAGGACTTGAGATGATCATAGGAAGGAGGGTGACCATGAAGTTTTTCATAAGGTGAGATGTTATTCAAAACAGCAGAAGGTAATTTAATGACAAGGTAGGTAGCAGTTAAGACACAATCACCCCAATATTTGGAAGGTAAGTTACGAAACAACAAAGCTCGAGATGTTTCCAATAAGTGCTTGTGTTTCCAACAAAGCCGATATATACTTGTATAGAAAGCCTCTTCCCTTCGAAATTGTTTTGCAAAAGTACTCACCAAGATTAAGTTAAAGTCACTAATTTACACTTGTGGTCATCTAATTTTTCTTTAATTTATTTGTTCTATTAATTGTATACAGTTAAACTGAGTAGTGACATTCTTTTTCCATTTATCACTGTCCCATAAAAATCATTGATCTGTTGGTTTTCATTAAGTCTGCAACTATGTTACATGCTACAACGGACGCTGTTAAAGCACAAAATGCTTGTTTATTTTTTTAATTTGCTAAATGATTCGTTTTAAGTCCCTCTTTATATCCCTGATTGTTTTAGAAATAGTGGAACATGCAATATTTTTTACTAGCCAAAAAGGGAGAAAGAATACCCAAGAAAAGTTTTTAAAACTAAAATTAAGGACAAGGAAAAAGATGGGTTTGGTGATGTTCCTTGTCTAATCAGGCTGGGTGGATACAAGTTCTCTACATCATCGTTTGGCTCAATTGATGAGGATGAAAATTAAATACTATCATAGATGTTGCAACTCTAAAATTGTTTGTTCATAACTATTGGTGTAATTGGGCATGGATTTGTTCCTATTTTAGTGTCAGTTGAGGTTCTAGCTTCTAGGTTACAATGGCGTCAGTTACAAATCAGTTCATATTTCTTAATTCTTAATGCGACTTAAACCAAAACTAAAATGCAATTTATAAGTCGCATTTGGATAATGCGCCTTCAAACTTTCCTAGTTTCATTGCATAGCTGCTTATTTAAATTTGATAGTTTAACCGCGATATTTTGATCACTCACCTCATGGCACTCCATGCTTTGTGATAAAAATGCAGGGTTAAATGGAAGGGTATTTCAGGTATGGTTAGAAAACTTTACCCATAATGATAGTGAAGTCAAAAAAACTCTCTTTTGTCATATAAAATTAAAGTCACAAAGTTTTATCCAGTATAACAGTAAAATCACCGATTGTAGTTTATAAAACTCTTTAGTCTTTAGTTGAAAAAATATTGCATCGGCCTCAGAGCTTAGTCTATTCTAAGAAGAATCCTGACTCCGTCTATATTTTTGCCTTTTGCTGCTTCTGTTTCCGTTGGCTAGGATATCTGTGATGATCTATGGGTGTCTAGCGTCAATTTTATTCTGTGGATACATCACTTATTATACAGACAACCTAATCAAACGCTACACTTAACTATGAATACATTGTTTATGATACAGACAACCTAATCAAACGCTACACTTACGATGAATACATTTGGGCTGCAGATGCCTTGGATCTGGACGTTATCGATCTCTTCCTATCGATCGCTCACCAACAAATGAGCTTGAGGCATGTTAATAATCAACTTAACATGGTCAATATATACACAAAATATTTCAACTTCTAAAACGCATAATTATCGGTTTATCAAGTTAGTATTTGCAGCAAACTTTAATAACTAGAGGTGCATGCTTCATAAGTCAGAACACAAGCATTCAATATAAACTACTTTAAAACTCGAACTTCATTTTAGCAGTATAAACTACAGAGATACAAATCCCACTACGTGGATTGAAGCACGATAATAAAGTGCTGACGAAATCTAAGACTTGAGTTCACAATACATTACTGAATAACATATTTACACAAATTAGGATAACGTAGTAAAACCCTTGATCACAGACAACATTCCTGGGATAAGTTCATCTCACAGGTTAGGATTAGTAGTATGGGCAGCAGTCACAGTAGAGACCATGGCATCAACTCCACAGATATTGTGACCCCTGCAAATCTTGTAATATCCATGCTCTCCCCAGTTCTCTCCCCATGAATTCTTGATGATCCAGTAAGCCTTTTCCTTGAGTCTGATAGGAGCAAAGCCATGAGAACCATAACCTACTAAGAGCACTCCGTGATCCTGACGCTTGAAGCAGATTAATGGGCATGAAACTCCTCCAACGTATGTCTGCATCCAAGCAGCATTGATCCCCACTGCATTTTACACAACAGGAAATATAGTAAGTTTTGTTGTCTGCTCTCATTCACATTGGGAAAAAGAAAACTTCGAATTGAGACTTTAATGGCTAACTACCTGCAAGAGGACCATGTTTAACCAGATTGGCAGCAATTTGGTCTTCATCAAGACCAATAACACTGAAGTTAGTCACAGCGGCAGCAATTTTGCTCTTGTCAAAGTGGCACTTGCCATCCTTGCCAGTGTAAGGATAGTCTTTCTCCAGTTGAAGACCTCCAGCTTTAAGGGTGTACTCAAAGGCAGTAGTCATAAGACCACCACCACAACCTGCATCACAAGCATCTTGTTGCTCTGAGTCACACTGCAAAAGGCAAAAATATTGATTTAAGATTACAGGGTAAAACAAATACATGTAATAAGCGGAAGAAAGCAACAATAATATCCATAATCAGTTACATGAGCAAGGATTAATGCCTTTGTTCACTCTCAACTAAATTTTCCAACTAGGTTTATTTCTGTATTTCTATGTTATTTCACCAAAAATGAAAAACTATTTTAAATCAGTGAAGCGTGAGATAATGAAGAATAAAGAACAATCCTAGTTTCTTTCTGTCTTAACCACTGCTCGCAGCCCCAATTGTACAGACAGGCAAAAAAAAATTAATCTTTAATCTTTTTCACAGTATAAAACCAAATGGTTTAACCTTTGAAACAGATGACTAGTTTTTGCAAGAAACAGAGTCCAACATAGCAATTGACCCATTATATATGATTAGTTTCAAGAAATTTAGCCCATCTAACTAATATAGGATTGAGTATAATTGTTATGCTGCTTCAAGAAAATAAGCTATTGGCTTTTGCCTTACACTCTGGCAGCACCAATATATAGATACCTAAAAAGCTGTAATGTTTAATCCTTTTCCAATAATTTGGACCTAATTTATAAACCCTTTTAAACAGATAACTAGCTTTTGGCAAGAAACTTCAATGATATATATACATAGCTAACATAACAATATACCCATCATAAACTCTCAAAGCAACAGCAACAACAAAACATCATTAATCGCACTCCAATATAGATATAGAAATTTAAATAATAATGAACTGATCAAATTTAAAAAGTCAACAGCAAGAAAAAACACGAACCTCATGGTCACAGTCCACAAGCTGCTGTTCACTAAGGCTCACCAGCTCTCCCGTCGCCAAAAAGTGAGCTCCTTCCACCGCTCCTGTTGTACTGAACGACCAGCATGAACCGCACGAACCCTATCATAGTCAAATTCAACCACCAGTAAATATAAGTGGATAATCAATTAATCATATAGTAGTAGAAAAGTATATCTACAAAAAAGACCTGATTTTTTACGCCGGTGACGGCGCCGTGGTCGCGCCAGTCAAAATCAGCTGGAAGATCGGAAGTCGGGAGGATCGGAGCTTTGTCAGCGTTAAGCTTAGGTTTTGGTTTATGAAGTCCGAGGTAAGTCCGGCGAAACTCCGACGGAGTAAGATCAGAAAACTTCGTAATACCGTGTTCGGCGGAAGGGTCAAGGAGCTGATGACGCCTTGCACGGCGAAGGTTCGCCTTGAATACCTTGAACCTGTGGTCATGTTCCTCTTCCGAAACGTAAATCTTTCCGAACTTTGACTTGAAAAGTGAAAAGTGATGTTCGGCGTTTAACAGATGACTGTCGTCGGTTTCGGTTTCGGAGACGACTTGTCGGATCAACGGATCCTCGTCGGAGAACGCTATCGCCGACGAGAAAAGTGCGAAAGCGAGAAGAGATAAGAGAAATAGACGATCCATTTGGAGAAAAGATAAAAATGAGTAAAGAGGAAGAAGAGGAGGATATTATTTTCGTTCTTGCTCATCTAGTTGTGTTTATATTGGCTCCGAGAAAATGGTAGGTGCATAAATTAGCCGCTGTGATTCTGACACGTGTAACTTTAGCCTCATGATACGTGTGCTACTGGTACTGCATTATCTTATTTGTATGTATGTTGACATAAGAGGACTATTTTAGCAGATAACAACAAAAGAGAGGTTGCTTCTGTCAGTCGCCAGTAAGTTTGGGGGTGTACTGTGAAATATGGTATATCCTTTTCAGGAGGTTCCATTCCCGGGACCCACTTTTGATTTATTTGAAGTATTCTTATTTATCTTGAACTTAAAAACTGAAAAAGAATCTTTCCTAATTTTTCTGTCTAGTGTGGGGTGGGAGAAAGCGTCAATATGAAAATCGAACTTTGCGGGTCAATGATGTAAATGATAGTATCCTATTAAATTAATAAGCATTTCTTCCTATTTTAGAATGGGAGTCATGGTAGAACTAATAAAGTTGTTGTCATGTGATAAAGAGGTTACAGGTTCGTGCCGTGAAAACAGTCTTTTATAAAAATATACGATAAAATTACGTACAATAGACTCATGTGATCCCGTCCTTCCCGAAGAAAAAGTATCATAATATGTGAATAATTAAAGTAATGTTCTATCTAATGCATTTTAGACAAGGGGAATTTCAAGACAAATAAAAGTAAAACGAAATATATTACGTTGTAAGTTTAGCAAGGACGACAAGAATTATAGAAATCTACATGTTAAGATGGAAAGGGGCAAATAATGCACAAGTCGTTTGGTAGCTGGTTAGAAGAAATGTTATTCATGTATAAGGGGTAATATAATTTATACCATATTTGGTAGCCATTAGTTATTTTATATAAAATTCTGTAACATAACTAATACCATGTTTGGTTGACATTTTATAATTATGCATAAATAATACATGTATAAGTTATGAGACAATCTGTGTATTATTTTATGTTGGATAGAAGATGGAATATCTAATACATATATTAGTAATACATGGATAAAATACTGAGATGATTTCCTCATGTTCTACCTAAATGCATCTATCTACATGTGTGACGCTAAGTTGATTGAATGTTTTATAGGAGTCCATTGTTCAAATGGTCACTCAATTACACAAATTATCTGGTATAGTTATTTTTCTTTCTTTTGTATCAACAAAGTCACTTAATTATGCCTATAGCACTCAGAAGGTCACTCAACTAGATTTTTCAAATTTTGGATTGTCAAATACCTATTTTAACCTCTAGATTATAAACATCTATCTTTTTTTATTTTTTTAAACTTTTTTATATTAAGATTTTTCCCTTTTTAATTTATATTATGGACCTACCTATATAATTAAAAAAATAAAAAGTATTTAAGCATATATAATGCTAGAATAACAAAATAATGAGCATAGTAAAAAATTTAACTATAATAATTTGTTCGTAATAATTTTAGTATTAACAACAAAACTTAAAAAATTATTTACAATTGAAATTGAAAGAAAATTGTCACGACCCAAAATCTAACCATAAACGTGATGGCGCTTATCGTGCTACTAGGCAAGCTTATTTCCCAAAACATTACTACTAAATCAATTATATGAAATAAATAAAACATTTTCAACCTTTAGATTTTCATAAACTAAATCAACTCTAAATAATATTAATATAAAGTGTGAAAACGAGCCCAAACATCGGAGTGTCACTAAGTCATGAGCGTCTAAAATTATGAACTAAGATATATAAACGTCTAACTGTCCAAACGAAGAAAATAGATGATAAAGGAGTAACAAGGTCCTGCGGACACTAGCAACTACCTTGCAGTCTCTGCAAATAGCCGGCATGAATTCAACGATCGTCGCGCTCTAACTCACCTAGATCTGCACATAAAGTGACGAGCTAAGTAAAACAGTCCAATTATTTATTTTCCCAATTTTAAAAAAATAGAAATAAATAAGTAAATTCCATAACTCAGTAAATGTCACAAAGAAATTTAACAGATAAATGCAGCAACATCAAAAGTAAATGCAACCTCACAACAATGTCACCCCATCACTCAACACTCGCACTCAGCACTTAACACTCAATACACTCAACACCCTGCGCTCACTAGGGGTGTGTACAGACTCCATATGGGCTCCCAAAGCCCAAGCACTAAGCACGGACAATTCACGTGCCATAATATCAATACTTGGAACTGCACGGTCAGCTCACGCGCTATGGTATTAGTATCCTCACAACCAGACCCTCGGCCTCACTCAGTCATGTACCTCTCTGGCCTCACAATGCACCACAAATAAGGGGGCACGACCCACATCATGTATCACAACATATTAGTAAAATAATACAGACTGAGGTAAACATGTACAATAATTTCTATGGTTGAGTACAAATAATGTGAGCATGAATGAAGCCTGAACATGACCTCTAACATGAAGGCAAACAAGTTCAACAACAAGTAAACACATAACCACAGATAATAGCTATTAGGCCTCACGTGATGGACCAAGTCTCAATCTCTCGCGGTGCACACCCACACGCCCGTCACCTAGCGTGGGTATCACTTCCACACAAGCACATGATATCAAATTTCCGGGTTTATACCCTCAAAGCTAGAGTTAAAATTGTTACTTACCTTAGCAACATAAAATCTTACTACGGGATGCCCTCGTCTCTGGAACCGGTCTCCAAAAGCTCTGAATCTAACCATAATCAGATTAACACTATCAACATAGGCTAACGAATCAAATTCCACAATAAAAACTATAAAATATGCCAAAATTCGAAATCGACCAAAACCCGACCCCCGGTCCCACGTCTCTAAATCAGTCAACAATGGTAGAATCAAAATCCTCGTCCTCTCTTGAGTCTAACCATATAAAATTTATCAAAATCGGACTCCGTTTGGTCCCTCAAATCCTCACTTAAAACTCTTCAAAACTCAAGCCCTAACTCCCTCAATTTCACTTTGAAATCATCAATCAAATCCCAAAAATGAAGATGGATTCATGAAATATAACCAACAATGAGTAGAGAACACTTACCCCAATCCCTATGGTGAAATTCGCCTCCAAAATCGCCCAAGTCCGTGCTCCCCAACTCAAAATATGACCGATTGAACAAACCCTAATTTTTTTTATTTTTCTGCTAACTATTCTGCCTCGTTTCTCATGCCAAACGATCCTGAAACCCATGTTTTATGCCTCCAATGGATTTCTTGTGAAATTCTAATCAAGTTAGGATTTTGAATCACTCAATTTGACCTTATAATGAATAAGATATGTAGGTTTTAATATTTGCAAATATTGTAGATTTTTAAATACGCCGTCAGTGACAATTTCGTAATTAATCTGAAAAATCTGGCAAACTTAGAAAAATTACTATAAAATCCTCATACGATGTCCAAATTCGACTATTCTTTTTGCTACGGGTCCTTAATTACGATACGGATCTAATTCTTCATTCAAAACAGAAATCGGAGCTCATACTTTCAATATGATATCATTTATGCTTGAAGAAACGACGTCGAAACATAAGAAAAACGAGCGCAACACAACCCAAACCTATCTGAAACTCACCCAAGGCCCTCGAGACCTCAACCAATAATTCCAACAAGTCATACATCACTACCCGAACTTAGTTGAACCTCCATAACACTCAAGACAACACCAAAACACCAAATCAACCTCGAATTCAAGCCTAAGAACTTCTAAACTTCCAAAATTCGCCAACGACGTCAAAACCTATCAAACCACGTTCGAATGACCTCAAATTTTGCACACAAGTCCTAATACATCATACGGAGCTACTCTTGCCCCCAAACTACCGAGCGAAATACAAATGCTCAAAATGACCGGTCGGGTCGTTACATTCTCCCCCATTTAAATATATGTTCGTCCTCGAACGTACCAAAAGTTGTTCCTAAGCAAGGGAGGTAGAGCTTAACCTCGGAAGGCAGAATGCAAGTTGGAAGGCAGAATAGTAGCCTTATGCAATGCATATGGAGGTAGAGTTTAACCTCGGAAGGCAGAAAAGTAGCCTTATGCAAAGGGAGGTAAAGCTCAACCTCGAAAGGCAGAATGCAAGTTGGAAGGCAGAATAGTAGCCTTATGCAATGCAGATGGAGGTAGAGCTTAACCTCGGAAATCAGAAAAGTAGCCTTATGCAAGATACATATGGAGACAGGGCTTAGTCTCGGAAGGCAGAAAGGTAGCCTTATGCAAGTTGGAAGGCAGAATAGTATCCTTATGCAATGCAGATGGACGTAGTAACCTTGGAAGGCAAAAAAGTAGCCTTATGCAAAGATACAGATGGAGACAGGGCTTAGCTCGGAAGGCAGAATGGTAGCCTTATGCAAGTTGGAAGGCAGAATAATAGCCTTATGCAATGCATATGGAGGTAGAGCTTAACCTCGGAAGGCAGAAAAGTAGCCTCATGCAAAGATACAGATGGAGACAGGGCTTAGTCTCGGAAGGCAGAAAGGTAGCCTTATGCAAAAATGCAGATGGAGGTAGAGCTTAACCTCGGAAGGAAGAATGGTAGCCTTATGCAAGGTGGAGACAGTGCTTAGTCTCGGAAGGCAGAAAGGTAGCCTTATGCAAATGCAGATGGAGGTAGAGCTTAACCTCGGAAGGCAGAATGGTAGTCTTATGCAAGAAATAACAAATGACAGTAGAGTTTCTTAGCTGATAGCAGATTATGACATTGTGATTATTGGGAGCATTGCGATTGTGCAGCATCGTTTATGTTGATAATAGATGTCAGCATGTGCGACGGGTTTGGAGAATCATGTCTTTGAACAATATATGTCCTTCGGGTGGATAGTATGTTTTGAGCTCTTGCAATCTTTGTGCCTGCATCCAAAGAAAAGTCGTGAGTTCTGTAAGGAGGAAGGTTAGTTCGTATCCTCGCGACTTTGCGTGACTTGTCCGGCTTGATCTGATGTTACTGTTTGTATCACTGGGGTAGCGTTTTCTAAACAAAGTTGTTTCAAGAATAAGCATGCATGATTTTGTAAAAGTATGACATAATGTATAATTTAAAATAGTTTCAGATGAACCGACGACCGTGACATGGTTCAAGACATTGCAACCTTTCCTGCTACAGAATTTTGAGGGTCCTCCTCAAAATTCTTCCCAAGTTTGATGGGTCGATGCCTCTGACTGTTGCTCGTGCGGCGATTGGCTGAACTTACTTCGGAATTTTGAGGGTCCTCCTCAAAATTCTGCCCCAGTTTTCAATTGCGGGGAAAAAATGAATTTTTATTGAATTATGACTGAACCCATAGGGCTGCCTATGTATCCCCTCTTAAACAGGAATCAGGTCAGGCGTAGTTCAATTTACATCTTTGATAAAAGCATAAAGGTTACACATAGTAGCGCTTGACTGTATCTGAATTGATTGGCTTTGGCCAGACTTCTCCGTCCATTTCTTCAAGTATAAGAGCTCCTCCTGTCAGTACTCGGTGGAACATGTATGGACCTTGCCAGTTGGGACAGAATTTCCCTTTGGCCTCATCTTGATGTGGAAAAATCTTCTTCAATACTAGTTGCCTTGGTGTGAAATGTCTTGGCTTGACTTTCTTATTGAAGGCTCTGGTCATTCTATTCTGATAAAGCTGACCATGGCATACTGCATTCATTCTCTTTCCGTCTATGAGGGCTAACTGCTCATAACGGTTCTTCACCCACTTTGCATCGATGAGCTCAGCTTCTTGTATGATCCTTAGAGAAGGGATTTCTACCTTAGCGGGAATAACAACCTTTGTACCATAAACCAACATATAAGGAGTTGCCCCGGTCGATGTGCGGACCGTGGTGCGATACCCCAGTAAGGCAAATGATAACTTCTCGTGCCACTGCTTATGCTTCTCTATCATTTTCCTTAATATCTTCTTGATGTTTTTGTTAGCGGCTTCTACAACTTCATTCATCTGAGGTCGGTAGGCCGTGGAATTCTTGTGTTTGATTTTGAAGGTCCCACACATAGCTTTCATCAAGTCACTGTTGAGATTGGAACCATTATCAGTAATGATTGATTCTGGAATTCCGAACCGGCAAACAACACGGTCGCGGACAAAGTCGGCCATGACTTTTTTAGTCACTGCTTTGTAGGATGCTGCTTCGACCCATTTGGTTAAATAATCGATTGCTACCAGGATGAACCTGTGTCCGTTGGAGGCGGTAGGCTCTACTGGTCCAATGACATCCATGCCCCAGGCGGCAAACGGCCATGGTGAGCTTGTTGCATATCTGTGTGCACCTGACATCGGTAGCATTTCCGTACATACTGGATGCAGTCCGTTTACATAGTCATACAAAAGTAACCAGCCCTGAGTATCTTCTTTTCTAAGACAAACCCATTCATATGCGGGTCGCAGGTCCCAGCATGAATCTCCTCAAGTAGCTTGGATGCTTCCTTTGCTTCGACACATCTTAATAATCCCAAATCGGGAGTCCTCCTATACAGAATTCCCCCGCTGTGAAAGAAGTTGTTGGACAGTCTCCGAAGTGTGTGTTTCTGGGTAGGATTTGCAAGCTCTGGGTACTCCCCTTTTGCCAAATATTCCTTGATGTCATGAAACCGGGGCTTTCCGTCTGCTTCCTCTTCGACATGGGCACAGTAAGCTGGCTGATTATGGATTTTCACCGGAATGGGATCAATGAAATTCTTGTCTGGATGCTGAATCATAGATGACAAAATGGTCAATGCATCGGCGAACTCATTTTGGATTATGGGGACGTGCCGAAATTTGATCTTTGTGAACCTCTTTCTTAACTCCTGTATGTGGTGCAGATACGGCAGTATCTTGGAATTCTTGGTAGCCCACTTTCCTTGTACCTGATGAACCAGTAAGTGTGAATCACCAATCACTAACAGTTCCTGAACATTCATGTTAATGGCCATTTTGAGCCCTAAGATGCAGGCTTCATATTCGGCCATGTTGGTGGTGCAGGGGAATCTGAGTTTGGCAGATGCCGGATAATGCTGACCAGTTTCTGATATTAGGACTGCTCCAATGCCAACTCCTTTGAAGTTTGCTGCTCCATCAAAGAACATTCTCCAACCGTCATAGGATTCTGCAATGTCTTCTCCAATGAATGATACCTCTTCATCGGGAAAATACGTCTTCAGGGGTTCGTATTCTCCATCCACAGGGTTTTCAGCAGGGTGGTCTGCCAGTGCTTGACCCTTGATTGCTTTCTGGGTCACATAAACAATGTCGAACTCACTCAGCAGGATTTGCCACTTGGCTAGCTTGCCAGTGGGCATGGGATTCTGAAAGATGTACTTCAAGGGATCCATCCTTGATATGAGATATGTGGTGTAGGCACAAAGTAATGCCTCAGCTTCTGAGCCACCCACGTCAGAGCACAGCATGTGCGTTCCAATAGAGAATATCGGGCCTCGTATGGAGTGAACTTCTTGCTGAGATAATAAATGGATTGCTCATTCCTTCCTGTTTCATCATGCTGCCCCAAACGCAGTCGAAGGACTTCAAGGTAGAGTAGCAGGGGTCTACCTGGCTCAGGCGGTACTAGGACTGGTGGTGTTAATAGGTATTCCTTAATTCTTTCAAAAGCCCTTTGACAATCAACAGTCCAGTTGGTCGCGGCATATTTCTTCAACATCTTGAAGATAGGTTCACATATAACTGTAGAATGTGCTATGAATCGGTTGATGTAGTTAAGCCTTCCCAAGAATCTCATCACATCTTTCTTGTTCTCTGGCGGCGGTAGTTCTTGAATGGATTCTTTGATGGATCCAGTTCTATTCCTCGACGGCTGACAATAAACCCAAGCAGTTTTCCAGCAGGAACCCCAAATGCACACTTCGCGGGATTCAGCTTCAGATTGTATTTCCGCAATCTGTTGAAGAACTTCCTCAGGTCTTCTATGTGGTTGGTAGATTTATTGGATTTGATAATGACATCATCCACATATACATCGATCTCTTGTGCATCATATCGTGGAAGATAGTGGTCATGCCCTCATATAGGTGGCCCCAGCATTCTTCAGGCCGAACGACATCATCTTATAACAATAGACTCCCCACGGCGTAATGAAAGCCGTTTTCTCAGCGTCTTCCTTGTCCATCTAGATCTTATGGTAACCAGCGAAGCAATCCACGAATGGCTGTAGCTCATGCTTGGCACAATTGTCAATCAAGATGTGTATGTTTGGCAATGGAAAGTCGTCTTTTGGACTGGCTCGGTTGAGATCCCGGTAGTCGACACAGACTCTGACCTTCCCATGTTTCTTTGGTACTGGCACGATGTTAGCTAACCATGTCGGGTACTCAACTACCCTGAGAACTTCGGCGTTGATCTGCTTGGTAAATTCTTCCTTGATTTTCAAGCTCATATCAGGCTTGAATTTATTGAGCTTTTGCTTGACTGGTGGACGCATAGGATTGGTTGGTAGTTTGTGAGCCACAATAGATGTACTTAGACCAGTCATGTCATCATATGACTAGGCGAATATGTCCTCATACTCCCTTAGAAATTCAGTGTAATCTTCATTCTCTGATGGCGACAGGTGAATGTCGATTCATGTTTCCTTGACGTTTTCTGAGTCTCCCAAGTTAACAACTTCGGTCTCGTCCAAGTTGGACTTAGGTCTATTCTCAAAATTTTTGACTTCCTTGATAATCTCGCCAGGTATGTCATCTTCCTCCGAATCAATGTCCGTTTGTTGCGTCGTCTCATTGCATGTCACAGTCATTGGTTCGTCAAGATAGGTAATAGTAATGATGTATAGGTAAAGTAATGAGAGAAAAATTATAGCAATAAATATTGATTCATAAGAAAGATAAAATGCTTTGGATAATTTGAATAATCATTTTGAACATTGAAGATCTCATTGCAGGGATTAAAATGCGAAAAGAAAATAATTTAGCAAAGAAAAACAATGAATAACGCTTGTTTTAGCCTTGCTACCCCAAGGCTCGTCGGTCTTTGGTTGTCCTGATGGTCCAGTTCTTGAGATATGCCCCTCTATTCACATCCTGTATTGAAGGTCCTTCCTCCCCCTCCTCCTCGAGAATAACACAACAGTCCATGTCACTGTCCTCCAAAAATAAGTTCCTCAATGCTGCAAGTGCCTCTTCTTCCTCTGACCCATAGATAATGCCGGCCTGCTGAAAGGTCCGCTCCAGCTGTGGTATTGGCTGTTCCAAAGGGTAATAAGGACCGCGCCAAGGTGGCGACCAGTTCTTGAATTCTTCCCAAGTATATTCGTATCCCAGACCGAAGGTGGTGCCATGTTTCTTGATTTTTATGGGTTTGGAGATTCCTTGGAGTATGTCAGGTGTTACATTGTGTTGGGAGGGTTTGGTTCTTTGGTGGAGTGGCGTGATGATGAGATGCGGGATGATTTTGCTGTTTTGGGATGTTTTGAGGAGGTGTAGGATTCTGGATGTTAAGGAGGTTGACGTTCGGGACGCTGAGGGTGAATGACAGGTTTGCCAAATTTCGAACCCGATCAAGCTCTTCTTGGAATTTTAACAATTTTTGTTCAAGTTGCGACATAGTTTCATTTGGAACCCGAATACCCTGGCCATCAGTGGCCTCTACCCGTTCAACTGTGTTCTCCTTTCTGATGTTGCTTGAATCTTCCATTTTCTTCTTGCCTTTGGGGGGACTAGGAGGAGGAGAGGGTGGAAGGCCCCTGGATCTTGTGAGATAGGATGATGATGCCAGAGTGCACGAACTAACCTTTGGGGAGGGGGAATAATAAAGAAACAAAACAAAACAAAAACAAAAGTTAGCCAAGTCAGTGGGGATTATGAAAAAGTATTGCAGTATTTAAACACATAGTGCGGGAATGTAAAGCACGTCCTGATTTGGGAACCTCTTTGTGCCTGAGGTAGGCCTAGCGACAAATTGATTTTGAGAACTTAAATGCTAAATGCCTCATTTTATTGATACGAAATAGATGAATCCCAAAACGACACTAAATAAACAAGAAATAAAGGTCACTAATGGCCATTGGCCTTATTACATCAATAAAACGGAAAAGGAAATTCCTATCTATTTGGTCCCAGAAGGACCTTCCCCAGACTCGACATCCTTGATTCCTTCAAACAGATTCCCCAACTCGCGGAGTCCTAGCAGTAGGTATGCTCTGGCTAGATGTTCTTGACGAGCGTTTTGTCACTAGAATGCAGATCTTCCCACCAACTCAGCAATTTTGGGTGGATGTTGGTGACTATGCCGAATCTGGGGACTTCGTGCCTCATATTTATGGAAGGCAAACAAGGTTAGGCCCTGACCCCCACCAGACTCGACTATTTAACATCAACGATTAGCATGTAGCATTTAATTCTCCAAATAAATGCACAACACGTGATGAGGTCCGTTTGGGTTTACGGAAACCCAGTGGACTTTTGGACAAGGCTATCTTAAAAGCTATTGTGCGGACAACACGTCAGCCTGGCTAGGTTTGACTATGATGCATGCAGCAGTACAACAGAGTAAGGTATCTATGGGGTTTTAGACTGGTACCCTTGAGTGGATAACTCAAGGGGGAAAGGCACGGAACCGTCGACTGCACCGCTGATCGACTAGTTTTACCGCAAATAAGCCTTTCCGAATTTAGGGGGTAATGATATAGGAAGGGCGCAACCACTCATCAAGCGTTGCTATAGTATTTTGTTTGGACCGAGTAGAATATGATGTTGAACATGATTATGAAATAATAAATAAGCATTAAAAGCATGTTGTCATGTATTTGCACGTGAAGAAAGCGATAAATACAACAGTTATGATTTAAAGTGGATACAAAGGAAAACAAAGAAACCTGTCAGTTTGTTTTTGGGAAAGAATAAATACTTGAAATAGATAAACAATTAATTGCACATAAAGGGGAAAAGAATCCCCAGCAGAGCCGCCATGCTGTCGCGCCCCCCTTTTTTTGTCCCGAGGCACTACTTTCGGGGCCCGATTCTAAAAGGGGTTTATGACATTGGGTTGAGATAACTCGTTCCTTTTGGGAAAGGGGTTTGCATTTTTGAAGAGTCTCCACCTAACGATTTTGAGGTGCGTTAGGGCACCTATCAGGGGTTCATTTATAACTACGTTTGATAACCAGAGACAGGGTAAGGTCTTGAAATTATCCTAAGGGGAAGGTGTTAGGCA
Source organism: Nicotiana undulata (assembly GCA_005239495.1). NCBI lineage: Eukaryota > Viridiplantae > Streptophyta > Magnoliopsida > Solanales > Solanaceae > Nicotiana > Nicotiana undulata. Next base: position 21,742 of record ML293480.1, on the reverse strand, counting down.
CCCTTCAGGATCCACAAATGTGGTTCCCGGCCAAATAGCTTTTTGTGAATTTGTAAAATTTAGCAAATAAACAAGTAGGGCTCAAATATAGGGGATTTAAGTCTAAGTACAAATATTTGAAAACAGTTAAGCTAGATTTTGAAAGGGATCACAATCTAAGCATGTTTATGGAAGTAAAGGGGTATCCTATGTTTATTTACAATATGGATCACATCAATGCAATACCCGAAATGACACTCCTCAAAGAGGGGCTACACGTGGTATTAACGCACCGGTCATCATATTCATATCTACCCTTTCCCACCCCGTGAAGATAACTAAAGCGAGTGTTGGTCTCGACCTCTATTGCATGTTGTTACCCGTCCCTTCCTATCAGTCCCGGAGGAATTTAGGACCTCTATCCTATAATGGAGGTGCTAGGCAGACCCTCAGGTTTTAAAAGGTGAAAATACTAAGGCGACACATAATAAAACATATAGGATTTCAATTAAGAGAGCATGGAAGACAAATAGAGGATCAAGTATACCTCCACACATAGTACACATAAACAGCATGACTCATGCACAATTAAGGTTCAAATTTAGGTTCAGATCCTGAGCATGGTGTCTAAGTGATAACATAAAGACAGATTTATTGCATAACTCGGAGAGGAAGTCCTAATCAGGCTTGCCTACTGGTTTTAAACATGCTAATAGTTAAACACTTAATCACAAAAGACAATTCTGGTTTTATTTCTTTATGGTTGATTACATTAGGCTTGCCTAGGCGTGTAGTAATTATTCAGAGCTGATAACAACCTCGGGTTGTTATACCTAGTAACATGCAGTTTTAGGTGTTGCCAATATTTAGAGACCGATTACTAGTTTGTTAGAACATGGTAAAACATTTTTAGGCCTTTTTCATGCATCGGTAATCAGTCTAGGCGTAGAATGAGGTCCTAAAACAGGATATCTAGTATGTATATATAGAGATGCAGAAAGGTTGTATGCAGAACTCCTAGGCAGGATTTTCTAAGTGCATGAAGTTACATTATTCGAACATACTTTCAGGAGATACAACAAGTATGAGAATGACATGTTTATTGTTATACTAGGCAGGATTTCTAGGTGTACCATAATATTACCACATTATTAGACCTGGTTTACATGAATAGCAGGTTTGTATTAACGTTTATTCTAGAACAGGATTTTTCTAAGTGTACATGATAGCGTGCTAGTTATTAGCATGTTTTTAACACAGAATTTTCTAAATAATAGGATGATGCATATGCTGAAAAACAATAGACATGGTCCTAAGATGGCATGATTTATGCATGAATACATGAGTCCTACACAGGGGTTTCTATTGTGCAGATAGAAAGTAAAGCCTAAAGCATGATTTCTACCCTTTTAGCAACTATGGCATGCACATCACCAACCCCTTTTCACTATCCGTCCCCATAGTTATTTTACAAATAATTATTACAAACCATTGGATATGAATTACATAATTGAAATAGAAGAAAATAAGAAGTTAACTATAGGGAGCCTACAGCATAAGCCCAGATCTCCATGTCCTCAATGCCAGGTATGTTTCACAGCCTTTTCACAATCCGGGTGTGTCAGAGTTCCCTAAGGACCTCAAGGGATCCCGGGCAGTGCTCACACCCAGATTTCATAGCCAAGACAGAGTAAGAGTAGTGTGGAAAGGCCAGCTCTTGTGTGTCAAAGTTTAGAGGGAGCTCAAGGGTCCCAAGGCAATGCTCACACAAAAAGGGCAAAACTTAATGATCTAAGAGTAGAGTGAGAGTGCTTGATATAGTTTAAAACTTTGAATAAGAAAACAGTTTTGGACAAAGAGACTTAATGGAAACAACTTTGTAAAATAAAAGGGAGTTGTCTTAGTAAAACAACTTTGAGAAGAGCAGGGTAATCAACAAGCAACAGACCAACCTCAGAACCCAAACAGGTTCAGCACCACAAACTTTCACACAGGGGTATTAGGGATCGGGGACAGATACAGAGCATGTGAGGGTAGACATGTAGCAGGCAGAAACACATAATGAGCACACAATCAGAAGCTCCTAAGGGTTCAGAGGATTAGCAGGGTATAGGGTTAAACTAACATGGCAATACCAACCAGTTTAAGACAGTAGAATATACTCTAATCTAATGTATCAAACATAAGCATGGAGATTCATATAAAGACAGACTTGGAGTACACAAAGACATGCTAGTTAATAAGGCAAACTTGTCATGCTAGATGGAATCCAAGATTCTACTTACATGTTGAACAACAGAATAGTAAGTAAAATCAAATTAGAAACACAATGAATTGCAACAGTAGTATAAACATGTTGGTTTGAGAACTGAAATCCGAATTAGAACATACTAGTGAGGTGAAGAAAGCAGTAATACAAGCAGGAAGTAGGAGATGCACAATAGTTAGCCTTGGCTTGCAGCCGGCTAACTTAGAGTAGTAGCAAGTAGCACAGAAGAGAGAATAGAGAGAGTAGCAAGTTTTAGTTGTGAAAAAAAAGAGTTGAACATATTAGTTTGTGTTTTTTTGTGTTAATGAGAGGTAATGCATATATATAGTTTTTGAAAACAAGTAGCAAATAAGGTAGGAGTCAGAATTAGCCAGTGATTGTGGGGCTGAGTATCAATCAGTACACAATTAGTACAAGTATCCTCATAATTAAGGGAGTGATTCAAACGGTAGGTAACAAATAAGGAAAGGACCATATATAGCTTAGAGGAATAGGAACAGTGTAAGTATAGAAGGTAATTAGGTATCCCTTAATTGCAGGGGTTAAACTCAAACGGCTGGTAGGTAAATAACAATTAAGGAAAGTTCCTATGCATATAAGGAAACAATTTCAACTCAATACCAGTAGGCAATTGAGACTAGGTCCAGAAGACATCAACTAAGTAAATAATAATCAATCAACAGTAAATTAACCAGGTAACAAGGCAAGAAATAAACTAAAGGTCGGAATTAGTAAGAGTATCCCATAGGAAATCAATAAGGCTTTCGAATCACAAGGGATCAAGGATTCAAATAACACTAATTACTATAGACTCCTATGTATGAACGGAATGAACACATTATAGGCAAAAGAAATAAATCAGGAAACAATCAAGTAAAATTACAGAGAATCAGGGATTCGAACATGAATGATATCAATTACAGGGAATTAAAACAGATACTAGGCAAGAAGTCAGAAACCCCAGTAGTGAAAACATATGAAATTAGGGGTTCATATGAATTACATAGTGAACAGTGAGATAAACAGGAAAGCAAGAGAATCATAGGGTAAAAACATCAGTGAATCACAGGACTCATGAAACGCAAACACATATGCAAACACATATTCAAAGACAAATCAGGAACTTTAGGGTTTAGGTATAAAATTAGGGATTTCATCACAACGAGTCAGATAAAGGAGAGAGGCTTAAACAAATCACTAAAACGCAGTAGAGACCCTAAGATAATACTGAAAAATCATAGGAAAAATCATTTAAAAACGGGGTCATGAAACTCTAGCTGAAAACGAAGAGTCGTTTTAGAAAAATTGGAGAACCTTTGAGAAAAAAACGAAATAGCTTAAAGTATACACAGATCTAAGACAGATCTAAAAGAAAATCGGAAAATCTTGAGAGTTAGGGTTTCAGAGAACCTAGAGAAGATGAGAAAACTTAAAATGTCACTGGCTTTAGCTAGAAAAGTCATAAATCTTACTCGAACGGGCGGAGGTGGACGGGAAATGGCATGAAGGACCATGGGTAGGAGTTGAACCGCTCCAGGTTCACCTGAGGACCTCATGGTAGTGTCAAACCGGTCTGGGGTAGCTTTCGGCGAGGGAGGTGGCCAGAGAAAGAGGACAAAGTCCATCGGATGGGAGGAAGGTGGAAGGTTCTAGAGAGAACCAGAGAGAACTAGAGAGATTGTGAGAGAAGTGAGACCGGGCAAATGAGGATTGGAGGGGGGGTAGTCTTTAGGGTTATTAATGGTAAGGATTAATCTGGGCCGTGGATTTGAATTAATCAACGACTCAGATTAGAGAAGGGTATTGGGTCGGGTAGGCTAGGTGTTGGGATTGGGTCTTTGGGCCATTTTGATTGGGTTTGGGTTAGATTAATTTAGGCTAGGATTTAAATGAAAAAAGGGCTAATTGTTAAATACCTAATTAAATAGATAAATAATTAATTAAAAATGGCTAATAATTATATAAAATGAAATTAATGCTAGATAGACTAAGTTAAAATGATTAATCAATATTAAAAATACAAACGACTAATTATTGAGTAAAAAATAACATACAATATGTAATCAGGCTATAATTGCAAAATTATTGCAATTATAGCCAAATAATGCCAATTTGGCTAGTTTGTGAAATAATTAAATCTTAATAGGACCCAAAATGATATATTAAACCAAGAAATATTTTTAAATCATTTGTAATGTCGTTTATGATTAATTATTGGAATAAAAATATTGGATAAATTAGAATAAATTAATAAAAATGTGGGAAACTTATAGAAAATGTCAATTGTTATAAAAAAAACTGAATTTTTTGAAGCTATATATGCAAATTAAAAATAATTTGAGAAAAAATTTGGATATCAACAAACATCAAAAGTAAATGCAACCTCACAGCAATGTCACTCCATCACTCATCACTCGCACTCAGCACTCAACACTCTGCGCTCACTGGGGTGTGTACAGACTCCGGAGGGGCTTCCAAAGCCCAAGCGCTAAGCACTGACAGCTCACGTGTCATAATATCAATACCTGAATCCGCACGGTCAGCTCACGTGCTACGCGGACAACGCACGCGCTATGGTATCAATACCTGGACCCGCACAGTCAGCTCACGTGCTACGCGGGCAGCTCACGCGCTATGGTATTAATATCCTCACAACTAGGCCCTCGGCCTCACTCAGTCATGTACCTCTCCAATCTCACAATGCTCTACAAATAAGGGGGCACAACCCCCATCATGTATCACAACATATCAGTAAAATAATAGAGACTGAGGCAAACATGTACAATAATTTCTATGGTTGAGTACAAATAACGTGAGCATGAATGAATCCTAAACATGATCTCTAACATGAAGGCAAACAAGTTCAACAACAAGTAAACACATAACCACATATAATAGCTATTATGCCTCACAGCCTCACAGGATGAACCAAGTCTCAATCCCTCGCGGTGCACACCCACAGGCTCGTCACCTAGCGTGGGTATCACTCCCACACAAACACATGATATAAAATCTCCGGGATTATACCCTCAAAGCCAGAGTTAAAACTGTTAGTTACCTTAGCAATGTAAAATCCTACTACGGGATGCCCTCGTCTCTGGGATCGATCTCCAAAAGCTCTGAATCCAACCATAATCAGATTAATACCATCAACATAGGCTAACGAATCGAATTCCACAATAAAAACTATAAAATATGCCAAAAATCCAAAATCGGCCAAAACCCGGCCCCTGGGCCCACGTCTCTAAATCAGTCAACAATGGTAGAATAAAAATCCTTGTCCTCTCCCGAGTCTAACCATATAAAATTTATCAAAATCGGACTCAGTTTGGTCCCTCAAATCCTCACTTAAAACTCTCCAAAACTCAAGCCCTAACTCCCTCAATTTCACTAATCATCAATCAAATCCCAAAAATGAAGATGGATTCATGAAATATAACCAAAAAACGAGTAGAGAACACTTACCCCAATCCCTATGGTGAAATCGCCTCCAAAATCGCCCAAATCCGAGCTCCCCAACTCAAAATATGACCGAATGAACAAACCCTAGTTTTTTTTATTTTTCTGCCAGCTATTCTACCTCGTTTCTCATGCCAAACGATCCTGAAACTCGTATTTTATGCCTCCAATGGATTTTTTGTGAAATTCTAGTCAAGTTAGGCTTTTGAATCACTCAATTTCTCCTTATAATGAAGTAGATATGTAGGTTTTAATATTTGCAAATATTGTAGATTTTTAAATACGTCGTCAGTGGCAATTTCATAATTAATCTGAAAAATCTGGCAACCTTAGAAAAATGACCATAAAATCCTCATACGATGTCCAAATCTTTTTGCTACGGGTCCGTAATTACGATACGGATCTAATGCTTCATTCAAAATAGAAATTGGAGCTCATTTTTTCAATATAATATCATTTATGCTTGAAGAAACGACGTCGAAACATAAGAAAAACGAGCGCAACACAACCCAAACCTATCAGAAACTCACCCAAGACCCTCGGGACCTCAACCAATAATTCCAACAAGTTACATATCACTGCCCGAACTTAGTCGAACCTCCAGAACACTCAAGACAACACCAAAACACCAAATCAACCTTGAATTCAAGCCTAAGAACTTCTAAACTTCCAAAATTCGCCAACGATGCCGAAACCTATCAAACCACGTCTGAATGACCTCATCAAGTCCTAATACATCATATGAAGCTACTCTTGCCGTACCGAGCGAAATACAAATGCTCAAAATGACCGATCGGGTCGTTACAAAAATAAAAGTTGTAAAATATATATTCCATGCAAATAATATAAAAATAATTATTTAAATAAAGGTATTTTTATAATATACATTATATATGGTTGAAAATTATGCTCAATTATATTATTATTCCGTCATTATATGAGCTGAAACTATTTTTTTATTTTATAAATAAAATATATTTTTCTATATGTAAGTCTACAATGTAGATTAAAAAGTGAAAAAACTTATAATATTTAAAAAGTTAAAAAATTGATAATTTAGAGGGTAAAATAGGTGTTTGACAATCAAAAATATGAAAAATCTAGTTGAGTAACCTTCTGAGTGCTATATGCATAGTTAAGTGAATTTGTTGTTACAAAGTAAAGAAAAGTGACTTTAACAGATAATTTGGACTAGTTGAGTGACCATTTGAATAATGAACTCGTTTTAAAATATGAAAGGGTAAATTTAAATCAAATGAAAATATATATACAATCTCTTGGAATATATGAGAATATAGCGAAAAAAATAATATACAAGTGAAGTAAAATGTCGATATATGCAGTATCAACATTATGATTAAGGTTTAATAGTACACATAAATTAGGTATGGTATTTGACATGTGCATGTCCTTTCAGCTTTAGTAAAGATTGTAAGTCGACGTAGGAATGTATTAACGATTTAATCAAAGAATTCTTAATTTAAAGTCGTGTCCTAAAAGAATAAATTTTTAAATAAAGAGATAAAATATGCGAGATGAAGGGGAAAAGATAGTGAAAATTCACATGCCTAGCCATTATTAAGTGAGAATTGAAGAATCGTTATTGTTGTTGTGGCTTTATGTATGTATACCGTTAAATTCGGGCCAATTCGATTTTACTATTTGATCGAGATCAGGAAGTTGCATCGAGGGTTGATCTCGTAGCGGAACAGACTAAATCACGAGGATCAAGTACCGAGTTCGGAACTGAGATATCTGTAGAGATTGAGACTAGTAGCGATCGAAGCCAAATGAAACAGACATCGAGCGAGATCGAAAATAGCACAATGACAGAAAGGCGAGATATCCGTGACTGGTCGAGGATCATGGTGTAAATCTCGGAATGGATCAAATCAGAAACGGTTAATTAGCTAATCATGTGATTTCCTTCTGTAATTAGAGTTATACTATAAGTGGAATTCTTCTACTATATAAAGGGGGTTCTAATAATTTGTAAGGCACATTGTTGACAGATAGAAAAGCAATATACTTCTTTTTCTCGTTTATATTATATTCTTGTTCATCAGCTTGTTATATTTTAACTGTTCTTGCATCAATCAGTTCGAGGGTATCGTAACTCGAGGGCTGAATTCCGTTCAAACACTGAATTGACTTTATTTTATTGTTAATTTCTAGTATTAATCTTCATATGCATCAATTGGTATTAAGTGAAATCACTTGACCTTAAAACCACATTATAAATTTAATTATTATTCAATTTTAAAGGTAAACAATGTACACGAATATATATTAGCAATATATTTAAATCTTTCACAAAACGAACTTATAGAAATTTCAATAGCAACATCAATTGAAAAATTGAATGAAATGTCAAAAGATTAAGGAAAAACTTAAAGCCTAAAGAGGCACAACAGATATCTTAAAAAGTACTTTCTCGAGCTTTGAGAAAAGGTTAGAATTAGAATTAACTTGTTAACTTCTCTCTTATTGTCCGTTGGGATGAGAAAGACAAACAAGTTGTTACGTTTTCAACTACAATTATTTTTGTTTCTTGTCCAAACATTACTTATTTTCTCAAAAAGCAAATTATTTCCTTGTTTGACCTGCCACAGTTTTATAATATAGAGTGGGATTAATCGTTTCCTCTAATTCGAAAATTATCTCTTTCGATCAACATTAAGCCAATTAGAGTAATTTATATTACTATAACCAACTTTACAATCATGAAATATAAAGACACACACAAAATTAATGTTGGTCTTTAAGTTTAGTGTAACTTAATGAGAATGAATGAAAAATGGTGGGAAAAGAAATGGAGGAAAGTGAAATTTTGAATTAGTGCACTTTGTCCCTCATTGGAAGAAGGAAAGAAAATCTATGTGTATATATAGAGAAGCTCTTCTTCTAGCTCTTAAAGAGTTGAGAAGAAGGCAAGCCTCGCGTCGTCGTCGTCGTCGTCGCTCGGCTTCGGCTTTGGTCAATGATTGATTAATCTTTTTGGACAAAATTCCTTCGAATTATTTAATTAATTAAACAAAATAAAATCCGGAATAACCCATGATCCGCGACAGTGTTTCTTTCCCATATTATTTTAAATCTGTTTTAATTTTTCCGCAATATTCATACATGTTCCAATAGCTATGGTTGTTCTGAAATGTTGCAAAACTTTTTCAGAAATAGTACGAAATTGGGCTATAAATAAGCCTTAAATCCCAGAATTTTTTACTTACTAAATTTTTTGATCTTCTTCTTCTTCTTCTGCACAAAATATTGCTAGTCATCTGTATTGCTGTAAAATAAATAAAACAGTAAACTTTCTGAAAATACAGAAACAGAAAGTTAGTAGAAGTAGAAAGTCAAAATAAATTCTGAAAATAGTATAGGAATAAATCGAGCCCACTGAATACACAGTGTGTCCTTAAGGAAATTATTCCCCTCAAGTACCCGAGGTTTTGGAATATATCCTCATAGGATAGAACGATTTAACTCATCAGCGTATCGGTACCTAAAACTCCGGTGATCGGCGAACCACTCGATGGTCGTAAAACACACTGGAATATTTTGTGCAGAAGAAGAAGAAGAAGATCAGAAAATTTAGTAAGTAAAAATTCTGGGATTGAAGGCATATTTATAGCCAAATTTCGTATTGTTTCTGAAAAGGTTTTGCAACCTTTCAGAACAACCATAGTTGTTGGAACAGGTATGAATATTACGGGAAAATTAAAAAAACGGATTTAAAATAATTCAGAAAAGAAAAACGGGTCGGACCGTACCGGGTCGCGGGTCATGGGTTTTTCCAGATTGGATTTTCGTTATTAATTTGAAAGGAATTTTGTCCAAAAAGATTAATCAATCAATCGATCTTTGACCAAATCCAAATCCGAAGCCGAAGCCGAGCTGAGCGAGCGAGCGACGACGACGACGACGACGCGAGGCTTGCCTTCTTCTCAACTCTTTAAGAGCTAGAAGAAGAGCTTCTCTATATATACACATAGATTTTCTTTCCTTCTTCCAATGGGGGACAAAGTGCACTAATTCAAAATTTCACTTTCCTCCATTTCTTTTCCCATCATTGTCCATTTACTCTCTTTAAGCTACACCAAGCTTAAAATTAAGCTATGCTAAGATTAAAGACCAACAACCCCCCACATGAATGGGGAATGACTATAAAATAAAGGAATGCACGGATGTGTGTGTGTTTTACATGCAAGAATTAATTGCATCTGGATAAGTAGGTTTCCCTTTGAACTTTCCGTAGTGAACTTATATCGGATATACTCGGTCAATCGGTAGTTTTGATATCTTTGAATCGTCGAGCTTTGTTGTATACCTAGGCAACATAAGTCACACAATCAATCCTTAACCATCTATGGTTCTCACGGTTGTATTCGTTTCATCCATGAACACCGTCTGGTTTCATGAGTGCTTAGAGAATGGGCCTTTACTTTCACTCCCTTGAAGCGGATTACACTTCACACTCACATAGGTGATTCCTAAACGTGTAATCCTAAAGACACACTATCTGGTCATATCCTGCCAGACTTAGCAAATCATTAAAAAGCTTTAAGCTTTATTGACTCATCAAAAAAGTCTTAATGCTTTACCTTGATTTTGAACATTATCTTCATCACGAGAATGGGTTGAGTTATTTGACAATGTTGAACCATCATTCATAACTTTGTTTGATATCTTTGAAACTATCTCTTGGGATCTCCAGTCTGCTAGGTAGAGTTACCGACATGATGACTTGTCCTAGGCCTTAACCCCATTCCCTTTGATGATTTTTCAACTGCCTCTCCAGATAGGCCTTTTGTAAGTGGATCTGACACGTTATCTCTTGACTTTACATAGTTAATTGTGATAACACCACTAGAGAGTATTTGTCTACAACTATTATGTCTCCGTCGTATATGACGAGATTTTTCGTTATACATAACACTCACTGCCCTGCCTATTGCCGCTTGACTATCACAGTGTATACAAATAGGTGCCAAAGGTTTGGGCCAAAATGGAATATCTTCCAAGAAATTCCGGAGCCACTCAGCTTCTTCACCGGCCTTATCTAAAGCTATGAATTCAGATTCCATTGTAGAATGGGCGATACACATTTGTTTGGATGATTTCCAAGACACTGCTCCACCCCTAATTGTGAAAACATATCCACTCGTGGATTTAACTTTAGATTATCTGGTGATCCAATTTGCATCACTATATCCCTCGATCACGGAGGGATATTTGTTATAATGCAACTCATAATTTTGGGTATGTTTCAGATACCCCAAAACTCGTTTCATTTCCATCCAATGTATATGATTGGGATTACTTGTAAACCAACTCAGTTTGCTAATAGCACATGCTATATCCGGTCACGTACAATTCATGATATACATCAAACTTCCCAATACTCTTTGTCACAACTCAAATTCCTAACCTTAGGGATTGTGATGGCGCCTAATACCACACTTGCTAGGCAAGCCAATATTAGAGTTCAATTAGCTATTTACCTTTGATTATCCATTTAAACATAATAAACAATTATAAAATAAACTTAAGCTACTGACTTTCAATGAATAATTCCAAACATAAAATAATAAGCACTTAAATAAATCGAGCCACAAAATAATTATATAAGTAACTCTAGAACTACCCCAGGGTCTGATATCACAATTCACGAACTACTAAAGAATACTACAAATAATGGGCTAAACGAATAATGTGTAACTGTTCTGAATCAAATAAAACAGTAGTCTAAATAGTATAGAGAAGACTCTCAGGATCTGCGAACGCCGACAAATATACCTCGTGTCTCCGAATAAATGAATAGTCGCTCTAACTATCTCTATTGTTGGTCGATACCTGGATCTGCACAAAAGAGTGCAGAGTGTAGTATCAGTACAACCGACCCCATGTACTGAGTAAGTGCCGAGCCTAACCTCGACGAAGTAGTGACGAGGCTACGGCGGGGCATTAACAACATATAACTTGTGACAATAATATATACAATAACGCAATAAAACAATTCTACACGAACAAGAAAAAAAATATAACCAAGACAATAAATATAAAGCAAGAAGAAAATCTTAAACAAATAAATAAATAAATACTGCAACAACAATAAAATAACTCAGCCGCATTTTCTAGGCCTCAGCTATAACCAACTCTCAAATAATTTTCAAGTTTTCAAACTCTAACTTTAAATAAAAATAGTGCCAAAATATGAAAATTAGTAATATAAAATGGTAGTTTTCAAATCTTGGTTTTTCTTTGAAAATCATTAAAAATATAATTGTCCTCCCTTATTGCTCCTTGTTGCGGCGTGCAACCCGATTCTACCAGACATATCATATCAATGTATTCACCCGTATCACGATTAATTTATTCACTCGTATCACAATCAATTATCCCCCCTTATCACAACCCCCTTGTCACAGCCCCCTTATCACCGCCTTTCAAGTCAAAGCCTTTCACAATATTTATGTCTCGACAAATTGTAGACAGAACAAGTTTCACTTTAAAATAATAGTAAAAGCAGAGTATGAAATAATGACAATAAAACAATGAGTGTTCCAGCCTTTATTTTATGAACAGTAAAACATGCATTTTCTCCCTTATCATTGTCTTGTTGCGGCGTGCAACCCGATCCCACCTATTCACAATATCACAATCAATTATCCACCCTTGTCACATCCCCCTTATCACACCAATTTTGTGTATTCATAAAAAACTTTCACTGTTCAAGCCAAACCTTTCACAACACTTTTAGTTCAACAAATTTCAAACAGAAAACAGTGTAGCTCGTAAGCTTCAACCAATATCATTTCACAATAAAACCAACCATAATATATGTAATCACTGTAACGCTGTCAACCCAGCTCAGTCTCTATGTACCATGATAAAATCAAAAGAACAACCAACACTTTTAATATACTTGCCACAACCATTGGCAACAATCAATTGAAACCAAGCATCTACGTAAACCTCAACAATCATAAGACAGTTAAACTGCATTCCTCATCACACACACACACACACACACACACACACACACACATATATATAATTCGTAAAAATAATGCCAAACCGCTCAACCGTTTTGTACCACAAGAAATCCAGCTAAAACAACCAATATTCTTTCCAAAATAACCACAACAATATCTAACAATAAAATAACAATACCAACTAGTCATAGAAATAATAATGGACATAGAACAATTAAGACAAGAATCAATTAAGTTGGGAACGGAAAAGGGTTCATGCTTAACAGGCAAATTAGGTGGTGCATAGATACTCGTCACCTCCCCTATACACCACGCCCATGCATTTCACATAGAAAACAAGTGAAGATTCCTATTCCCTCAAGTAAAAGTTAGACCAAACACTTACCTCAATTTCGCAGCCACTCACTGCTCAATTACAGTTTTTCCTTTAGAATCTTGCTCTAATTTGCTCGAATCTAATCATAATTAACTCAATATAATTAATTAAGCCTAAAGGAACTAACTTTATTAAAAATTACAATTTTTCCTTAGTTTTCTAAAAAAAAGTGAAAACCCGACTCCGGGTCCGCTGGGTCTAAACTAGGGGTTCGGACCAAATTACGTTTACCCATTCACCCACGAACCCAAATATACAATTAGTTTTCAAATCCGACCTCAATTCTAGGTAAAGATTCGATTTTTACAAAATTTCCTAATTCTACCCAAACCCTCAATTTTTACCATGAAAATTTTTAGTTTTTGATATAAAAGTGATGAGAAACAGTGGGTAATTGAAAGAGTAAAGTTTATAATTGATTACCTATGACTTCGGGATACTATTTGGTGAAGAAATTTGTTCCTAGGGCTGTAGGGTTCGAAAATTTTAAAAAGAAGGTCTACCCGTTTTTAATATATATTTTTCTACCAGCTATTCTGCCTTGTTTCTCGTGCCAAATGATCTTGAAACTCGATTTTTATGTGTCCAATGGATTTATTGTGAAATTCTAATCAATTTAGACTTTTGAATCACTCAATTTGACCTTATAATGAAGGAGATATGTAGGTTTTAATATTTGCAAATAGTGCAGATTTTTAATACGCCGTCAGGGGCAATTTCGTAATTAACCTGAAAAATCTGGCAACCTTAGTAAAATGACCATAAAATCCTCATACAATGTCCAAATTCGATGATTCTTTTTGCTACAGGTCCGTAATTACGATACGAATCTTTCAAAAATGAACCTGGACGCATTTCTTGTGTGGCCGAACCCATAGATCTTGATGTATGCCTATCTTTTACTTGGACTACAAAAATGCATTCTTCGAGATCCCCACGGAGCGGTAATACTTTATTTAAAACAGAAATCGAAGCTCATTTGTTCAATATGATATCATTTATTCTTGAAGAAATGACGTCGAAGCATAAGAAAGAACAAGCGCAACACAACCTAAACTTATTTGAAACTCATCCGAGCCCTCAGGGCTCTAAACTAAATATGCACGCAAGTCTAAAGCATCATACCGACTTGCTCGTGCGATCAAATCATGAAAATAACATGTAAAACTATGAATTAAACCTCAAAACTCATCATTTTCATCAAGAACACTTAAAGTTCATAACTTTTCAACCGAATGTCCGAATCACGTCAAACAAACTCCGTTTTTCATCAAATTTCACAGTAAACCTTTAAATACTATAACAAATCTGTACCGGACTTCGGAACCAAAATATGGGCCCGATACCAATGGTTTCAAACATTAATTCTTTTCTTTATTTCATTAATATTTCAGCAAAATAATTTCTTTCAAAAATTGATTTCTAAGGCTTGGGACCTCGGAATTCACTTTCGAGCATACGCCCAAGTCCCATATTTGACTGCGGACCTCCCAGGATCGTCGAAACACATATCCGAATCCGTTTACTCAAAATGTTGACCAAAGTCAACTATAATCAAATTTTAACTCTAGAAATTACTATTTCTCATATTTTAACATAAAAAGCTTTTCGGTTTCACGTCCGGACTGCACACGCAAGTCGAGGTATTTCAAATTAACCTTTTTATGGCTATTAAGCCTAGAATGGAGTCTAAATTCATAGAATGATCCCTTGGGTCATCACACTCTTGCATAGTCCAGTTGTGAGTCACTTTCACCTTCATTCTTTTGAAGTGCATAACGCACGTCAATTGGAGTCTTGGCAATTTTGAAATCCAAATACTTGAACTTGTCAAGTACCTTTTCTATGTAGTGAGATTGTGATAATGCTAGACCTTGCGGAGTCTTGTGAATTCTGATTCCTAAGATCACATCAGCAACTCCTAAGTCTTTCATATCGAATTTGCTAGCCAACATGCGCTTTGTAGCATTTATATCTGCCATACTTTTGTTCATTATCAATATGTCATCAACATATAAACAAACAATGACTTCATGACCCGGAGTGTTTTTAATGTAAACACATTTGTCGCACTCGTTGATTTTAAACCCACTTGCCAACATTATTTGATCAAATTTGGCATGCCATTGTTTGGGTGCTTGTTTAAGTCCATAAAGCGACTTAACAAGTTTGCACACTTTATTTTCTTTACCATGAACCACAAAACCCTCAGGTTGTTCCATGTAAATCTCTTCCTCCAATTCTCCATTTAAGAAAGTTGTTTTAACATCCATTTGATGGATTTCAAGACCATACACGACCGCTAATGCCACTAACATCCTAATAGATGTTATCATCGTTACTGGCGAGTAAGTGTCAAAGTAATCAAGGCCTTTCTTTTGTCTATAACCTTTGACAACAAGTCTTGTCTTATATTTGTCAATAGTGCCATCAGCTTTTATTTTCCGTTTAAAGAACCATTTCGAACCTAAAGGCTTATTTCCAGGAGGAAGATCAACTAATTCCCATGTATGGTTATCCAAAATTGATTGAATCTCACTATTGACTGCCTTTTTCCAAAACGCTGAATCAGAAGACGACATAGCTGCTTTAAAAGTTTGAGGTTCATTTTCAAGCAAGAATGTCACAAAATCTGGTCCAAAGGAAGTAGATGTTTTTTGACGTTTGCTACGCCTTGGATCTTCTACGCTTGGAGTATTTTCCTTTGGTTCTTCCCGAGGTTGTTTAAGTCTTTCACTTAACGACTTGCATTCAGTTTTATACGGATAAATGCTTTCAAATAATTCAGCATTATCTGATTCCATTACCGTATTAACATGAACCTCGGGATTATCAGATTTATGGACCAAAAACCGACATGCTTTAGTGTTTGTAGCATATCCAATGAAAACGCAATCTACTGTTTTTTGTCCGATTTTAACCCTTTTAGGTAAAGGAACTTGTACCTTTGCTAGACACCCCACACTTTGAAATATTTCAAGTTGGGTTTTCTTCCTTTCCATTTTGAATATGGAATAGATTGCGTTTTGTTGTGGGGTACTCTGTAGAGTATTCGGTTATCTGTAAGGATAGCTTTCCCCCACAAACTCTGTGGTAATTCGAAACTTATTAATAAAGAATTCATCATTTCCTTTAATGTCCGATTTTTCCTTTCCGCAATTCCGTTGGATTGAGGTGTGTAAGGTGCAGTAGTTTGATGGATAATTCCATATTACGAACATATTTTTGCAAACGGAGATTCATATTATCCATCTCTATTACTTCTAATCATTTTGATCTTTTTATTCAATTGATTCTCCACTTCATTATTGTATTGCTTAAATGCTTCAATTGCTTCATCCTTACTATTAAGCAAATAAACATAACAATATCAAGTGTAATCGTCAATAAAAGTAATAAAATACTTTTTTCCACCTCGAGATGGTGTCGACTTCATATCGTAAAGGTCAGTATGAATTAAGTCTAAAAGATTTGAATTCCTTTCAACAGACTTATAAGGATGTTTTACAAACTTAGATTCAACACATATTTGATATTTCGATTTATTACACTCGAATTTAGGCAATACTTCTAAATTTATTAACTTCCGCAAGGTTTTATAATTGACATGTCCTAAACGAATATGCCATAAATCATTTGACTCCAACAAATAAGAAGAAGTTGAAATTTTATTCATACTATCAACAACCATTACATTGTGTTTGAAAAGACCCTCCGTGAGGTAGCCTTTTCCAACGTACTTTTCATTCTTGCTTACAACAACTTTATCAGAAACAAATACACATTTGAATCCATTCTTCACAAGTAAGAAGTAGAAAATAAATTCTTCCTAATAGTAGGAACATGAAGAACATTGTTGAGCGTTAACACCTTGCCGGAAGTCATCTTTAGGAAAATCTTCCCATAACCTTCAATCTTGGCTGTTGAATTATTTCCCAGGGAAATCTCTTATTCGGGACCAGCAGTAGAGTAAGTCGCAAATGCTTCTTTGACAGCACAAACATGTCGAGTGGCTCCGGAGTCACTCCACCACTCCTTAGGATTTCCAACTAAGTTGCATTCCGAAAGCATTGCACAAAGATCATCAATGTCATCATTCTTATCCACCATGTTGGCATGTCCCTTCTTCTTATCCTTTTTCGGGAGACGACAATCAGGGGCTTTGTGACCAACTCTTCCACAGTTGTGGCAGTTGCCCTTGAATTTCTTTTTATTCTGCTCCTTAGTCTGTCCAGAAGATCTCTTTCTCTTCTTACTTTTTGGAGCAGTCTCCTCAACGATATTAGCTCCCATGATCGTTGAATTTCCACGAGACTTCTTCTCGAATGTTTTGTTGTCTTCCTCAACCTTGAGACGAATCACAAGATCTTCCAACTTCATTTATTTGCGCTTGTTGTGAGCATGTGATTTTAGCCCGATGGGAAATACTCCTACAAATTCAAGATAGGTTTTTTCTAGCTTTTCTAATTTTTATAGAATGTTTAGGAATTTTTTGTTAGTTGTCGTTTGCATGTTAGTTGCATATTTAATATTTCAAAATCATGAAAAAATACCAAAAGGTGTCTAAAATATTTCAGGTTCAACATTTTAGGTCTTAATTGCATTTAGAATTTAATTCCATAAGTTTATTGCCTTATTAAAAAATAAAAAAATATTGGTCATTTTACATTTTTAGTTTTTTTGCAAAAGAGTAATTTTCTTTCATTAGGTGTAAGTTAATCAATTATTTTTATATTAGAAATAGACAAAATATAATTTTGCAATTTAGATTTGATGTAGGGTTTAGGTTAGTTTTTTTTAAATTAAAATTATTAAGCTAAAAAAATCAAGAAAATAAAAGTAGTAAGGGAAAATTGATTCAAATTCGGGTTGAGCCATTTTCAGTGGCCCAATTGCCCTAAATTACCCAAATCCACCCAGCCCAATCCCTCGGACCCGCCAGACTAACCCACGACCCGCCCCATATTACTCTCTAAATCCTGGCCACCCATTAAATTTAATCTAATGGCTCACAATAATTTCCCACCCCAAATAAAAATTAACCCATTATCCAAGCCCTAAACCTAACCCCCTTTACTTCAGCCGCACACCCTCACCTCCCAACCCGGCTGCTGCCCTACCCTAACCCCAAACCCACCGGAAACGAACCCCTTGACCCCTCCCCTCTTCAATCCTTATCTTCCTTCCACGTCACCAAGATTCTAACGGCCTCTGACACAAGTTTTTCTCTCCCATGTGCTCAACGCGTTTTGAGTTTTTCTTTGAGGATGAATTCCGAAAAATGGGGGGGTCGTGGATTGATTTTGAGTCGGTCCTCTCCCTCCATCTGTCTGGATTCATTCTAAAAGGAATTTTTCGGATTCGGAGGGCAAGGCTATATAGGTGAGTTCTAGAAGATAAGGAAGGGGGAATTTTCGGGTAAGAAAAATGAGAACAAAATTTCAGTAGTTTTTTCTTTTCTTTCAGAGATATGTTTTCGAAAGAGAAAAGTTTTAGGGTTTTTAAGGAGTGGAATTTTTTATTTCGTTTTCTCCTAATTTCTTTCTGTTCGAGTTGATCGATACAAAAACAAGAAATCGACATAGATTTTTGGGAGAACAAAGATTTGGGGAAAAGTTCCGGCTAAGGAAAAGAAAAGGAGTTAGGGATTTCATTTTTTTTCCTCAGATTTTTGCGTAAGTTAAATCTCAAAAAAATAAAAAAAGTGTTTCTTCTTTCCAATTCCAGTTTCTGTATTCAAAGAGAGAGTTTGATCGAGTTTGAAGTTTGAATTCGTATTTGGATTCGAAGTCCGGTGCCGATTCTAGTTTCCTTCTGAGGTTCACGATTTCGATTTGGCTCTTGGTTCCTACTCGATATTACTACTATTTTTCAGTTGGAATTCTGGGAGCAAAACACTGTACTCCTCTACTATTAAGAGAACTTCAAATTAATAGGTTCATCCTCTTCTTCTATTCTTGTCAACAACAAAAAATCCTAAATATAGATTAGTAATGATGGTTGTAAGTTTATTGATTTTTTGACAGTTAGCTCACATGATTATGGTTGTTTGATTTTGATTTAATCTCTGTTGAGGGTTTGCTTGGCTTTTAAATAAGTTTAATATGTATTCTTATGGCTAGTTTTTTTAAAAGAAAAAACAACAAAAAAGAAAATCTGATCTTTTGTGTCATTTTCAGCATGAATCTTAATGTGTGATAACCCAAAAGGTCATCCTAAGTAATTCCAGCTAAATCTGTATTTTGAGGCCCCGAAAGCCTCCATTAATCTCACCTCGATATGCGTGCGTAGCTCGGGCAGGTACCCGGGAAGCTTCCATGTGAAAATTTGATAAAAATGGGACTTTTGAATTGAATAATTGA
Source organism: Nicotiana undulata (assembly GCA_005239495.1). Classification (NCBI taxonomy): domain Eukaryota; kingdom Viridiplantae; phylum Streptophyta; class Magnoliopsida; order Solanales; family Solanaceae; genus Nicotiana; species Nicotiana undulata. The sequence goes on along the minus strand of ML293480.1, from coordinate 2,299 downwards.
ATAAAGTTGACTTTGGTCAATATTTTTGGTAAACGGACCCGGACCCGTGATGTGACGGTCCCGGAGGGGCTGTAGAAAATATGAAACTTGGGCGTATGCCCGGAATCGAATTCCGAGGTCCCAAGCCCGAGAAATGAATTTTTAAAGAAAATTATTTTCTGAAAATAATAAAAGAATTTGAAAATGAATAATTATGTGAAAACTGTGTTACCGGGCCCATATTACGATTTCGAATCTCGGGACAAGTTTATTATATGTTATTTGTCCTATCTGTGAAATTTGGTGTGAAACGGACTTGATTTGATTGGTTTCGGATCAAAATGAGGAAAACTAGAGTTAATGAAGTTTTGAGGTTTTTGAAGAATTTGAAATTTGGCTTGAAAGGTGATTTTATGTTCCCGAGGTCCGATTGAAATTTCGGGACCGGTAGTAGTTCCGTTGTGTCATTTATAACTTGTCTGCAAAATTTGAAGTCATTTCGAGTGGTTTAGGCCGGTTCGGCGCATTGAAGTGAATCTTAGAATTTCAAGTTCTTAAGTGTTGAATTTAGGGGTTTTGGAGGGTGATTCTTAGTTTTAGCTTGGTATTGAGTGTTCCGTGAGCTCTAGCAAGTCCGTTTAATGATTTGGTACTTGTTGGTATTTTTTTGGACGGGGGTTCGGGTGGGCCCAGGTGCCTCCCGGACCCCGCGCGAGGCCAAAAACCAGCAAAAACCACTACTGGTGCATAGCAGCTGGTGTGACCGCAGGTTCGGGACCGCCCCTGCGGTCCCAGCCTCGCAGGTGCGATCCCCAGCCCCCTTGCCCAAAGTTCGCAGGTGCGAGACCCAGGCCGCAGGCACGTGACCGCAGGTGCGGTCCAGCCTTCGCTGGTGCGACTTCCATCGCAAGCGCGTCCCTTCCTCCGCAGGAGAGGGACCGCTGGTGCGGCTCCCAACTCCGCCAGTGCGAGCCAAGGGGCCCAATCCCTTCTTCCACAAGGGCGATCATTTTTCTCGCAGGTGCGAGACCGCACCTCCGGTCCTAAGGTCGCACGTGCGGAAACCCCTATTGGCAGCCCCTCTTAAATGCCCAAAATTTCGGGTTTTCCTCATTTCATCCATCTTCAACTTCCATTAGAGAGCCTCCAAGCTTGGGCAACACCTTCCACGACCACCCACTGTAAGAGGTAAGTTAAAACCCCATTAACTTCTAATTTTAACATTAATTCCTAGTTTAACTCACTACTAAATCATCTAATGATCATGGAATTAGTTAGTAACTTTAGGGTTCTTGAGAATTTCGTGATTTTCCATGTTAGACCATGAATCCTTGTATAAATTACATAACTTCGATCCTTAGACTCCGGGTAATTGATTCCTTCGTGAATTTTCGAAAATCTGAACGTGTGGGCCTGGGGTCGAATTTTAGTATTCTCGGAGAAATAGTAGGAAATGTATAATTTGGCTTGGGAATTGGTTTATTGAGTACTTATTGATGTTAATAAATCCATTATGTCTAGATATTCCCGATTCGGAGTTGGATTCGAGAGGAAAGGCTGTGATTGAGGCTTGACTTGCATTTTCTTTGGAGCCGAGGTAAGTGTTTGGCTTAACCTCAGCTTGAGGGATTAGGTATAGAGTCTTATTTGTTGTGTGTAACTCATGTCCAACATATAGGCGTGGTGACGAGTGCCTATGCGTTGCGGTCAAGCATGCCCGTGAGTCAATTGTGATGAAACTTATTGTGTTCTTATTATGCTCCGCATTATGAGTAATTGGTGAATTAAAAGTGATACCTTGATGTTGTTTCCTGACGTGGAGATTTATTGAGTTATTTCTTTCAGTTGAGGCTTACATTGTTGAAATTGTATTTCTGATGTGAGGTTGGCTATAGCTGAGACCCTTGTCGGACATTTGTTGATGTTGTAATTGATGATTTTCTCCTTGCCGGGATAATAGAAATTTCATTGAGTATTTCCATGCACTTGAGACTTCTTAGTGTTGACTTTCACATTATATTGTTGCTTTGTTTTGATATATATATATATATATACGCATGAGGGGACATTCTNGCGTGTAGCCGGGAAGCTATTATGTGAAAATTTGATGAAAATGAGTTTTGATAATTAATAAATGAATATAGTTGACTTTGGTCAACATTTCTGGTAAACGGACCTGGACCTGTGATTCGACGGTCCCGGAAGGTCCGTAGGAAAATATGGGACTTGGGCATATGCTCGGAAATCGAATTCCGACGTCCCAAGCCCGAGAAATGAATTTCTAAAGGAAATTATTTTCTGGAAATAATAAAGGATTTTA
>ML293479.1:1362-23212 GCA_005239495.1 Nicotiana undulata | reverse complement strand
TTATGATACTCCCCACTGATCGGGAGAGGGTTCGGAGGTTTATTGAGGGTCTAGCTCAGCCCATCAGGCTTCAGATGGCCAGGGAGACGGGTACTGATATCTCCTTTCAGGATGCAGCCGATGTGGCCAAACGCATTGAGATAGTATTATCCCAGGGTGGTGGTCAAAGGTATGACAAGAGACCTCGTCATTTCGGCCATTTCAGTGGCGCCTCATCTGGAGGCAGAGATTCCTTTGGAAGAGGCCATCCTCCTAGGCCTTATCAGTCGGCACTCCAGGTATCCCGCAGTGCACCTGTAGCTTCCATCAGTGCACCGCCGATTCAGAGCTATCAGGGTGGTCATTCTGGTCGACAGGGTCAGTTCCAGGGTCAGTATTCTCAGCAGCCGAGGTCTTGCTTCACTTGCGGTGGTATGGGGCATATTTCCAGGTTTTGCCCCCGAGGTTTTGGTGGATCTCAGTATCAGGGTTCCCGTGCCATGGTTCCCACATCAGGTGCACCCTCACCCCCTCAGCCAGCTAGGGGTGGTGGTCGTGGTGCTAGAGGTGGAGGTCAGACTCGTAGAGGTGGAGGGCAGGCCATGAGAGGTAGAGGTCAGCCCATGGCAGGCAGACCCAGAGATATACAGGTTGGAGGGGCTTAGCCCTGGTGTTATGCATTTCCTGCTAGTCCAGATGCTGAGGCTTCTGATGCAGTTATCACAGGTACAGTTTTAGTTTACAGCCGAGAGGCTTTGGTGTTATTTGATCCAGGTTCTTCATTCTCCTATGTGTCTTCATACTTTTCCCCATATTTGAGTATGCCCCGTGATTCCTTGGGTACTGTTGTACATGTGTCTACACCGGTGGGTGATTCTATAGTAGTAGATCGAGTCTACCGTGCTTGCGTGGTAGCTATTGGTGGTCTGGAGACTCAGGTTGATCTATTGCTTCTTGATATGGTTGACTTTGATGTTATATTGGGGATGGATTGGCTATCTCCCTATCATGCTATTCTGGATTGTCATGCCAAGACGAGGGGACATTCCGTGCCGAGTGATATTATATATGCACGAGGGGACATTACGTGACGAGTGTTATTATATATGCACGAGGGGACATTTCGTGCCGAGTGATTGTGAGGTTATGCACGAGGGGGCATGCCGTGCCTTTTGTTGTTCATTATCTGTTGAGAAGTTAAATTACTGTCTTTTCTTTTACATTTCTGTTATTACCCTGTTCTACCGTGCTAGTATTTTGTTGCCCTATTTCCCCAGCATGTTCTCCCCGTATCTGTCTTACTTGCTTATTTCTGTTGCCATTTTCCTGTTATTATATAAAACTGTACAGGTACATATGTGGTGTTGGTCCTAGCTTCGTCACTACTTCGCCGAGGTTAGGCTCGACACTTACTCAGTACATGGGGTCGGTTGTACTGATGCTACACCTGCACTTCTTTATGTTGTGCAGAATACGCAGTCGGACCCGGTGATCACTGACGGTCGGAGCATCTCATCAGTTCACAGAGGAGACATCGAGGTAGATCTGCAAACGTTCGTGGGCCTTGACGTCACCTTCTACTATTCACTTTTAGCTCTGTCTTACTCTGTATTTCAAAGACAGCCCTATGTACTTATTTTCAGACCTTTTGTTTGTAGTAATCTCTTAGACAGTTCGTGAGTATGCGACACCAGTTCTGGGATTTGTTTATGCATTTTATTTCGAAAGTGCTATGTTGTATTTTGGTTATTTTGTTAAATTTCATATGGTGGGCCATCGAAGCCTTAGTTATCTTGTTCGTATTTGTTGTTAATGAGTTTTATTTAGTTCAAACGTTGGCTTGTCTAGCGGGTTCAACGTTAGACACAGTCATGGCCCGAAGGTGGGATTTTTGGGTCGTGACAGTATCACCCGGCCAAGGCAAATGAAGTGGCAAATGCTTTGAGCATGAGAGCAGCGAGTATGGGCAGTTTAGCTTACATTGCAGCGGAGGAGAGACCTCTAGCCTTGGACATTCAGTCCTTGGCCAATCGCCTGGTGAGATTAAATCTTTCTAAGCCTCGTCGAGTTCTAGCTCATGTGGTTTCTCAGTCTTTGTTATTGGGAGAGATCAAGGCTCGACAGTTTGATGACCCGTGTTTGGCACAGCTTCGAGATACCGTGGTCCAGGGTAGGGCCAAGGATGTTACCTTAGGCGAGGATGGGGTTCTGAGACTTCAGTGCCGATTGTGCGTTTCATATATTGATGGCCTGAGGGAGAGGATTCTAGCAGAGGCGCACAGTTCGAGGTATTCTATTCATCCAAGGGCGATGAAGATGTACCATGATATGAGGCAGCATTACTGGTGGAGGCGGATGAAGAAGGATATTGTGCAGTATGTATCTCAGTGCCTTAATTGTCAGCAGGTCAAGTACGAGCATCAGAGGCCAGGAGGCCTACTTCAGCAGATGCCCATTCTGGAGTGGAAGTGGGAGCGCATCACCATGGACTTCAGGGTTGGGTTTCCTCGGACATTGCGGAAGGTTGACGCGGTTTGGGTCATTGTGGATAGACTGACCAAATCAGCGCATTTCATCCCTGTGGCTACTACTTATACTTCAGAGAGGCTGGTTCAGATTTTCATGAGAGAGATTGTTCGACTGCACGGTGTGCCGGTGTCTATCATCTCAGATCGAGGTCCTCAGTTCACCTCGCACTTCTGGAGAGCTTTGCATAGTGAGATGGGCACTCAAATAGACCTCAGTTCAGCATTTCATCCTCAGACTGATGGCCAGTCAGAGCGTACGGTGCAGATATTAGAGGATATGCTCAGGGCCTGTGTGATTGATTTTGGAGGTCAGTGGAACCAGTTCTTGCCTTTGGCGGAGTTTGCGTACAATAATAGCTATCAGTCCAGCCTCGAGATGGCTCCATTTGAGGCTCTATATGGTCGGCGATGTCGTTCTCTCGTTGGGTGGCTTGAGCCTGACGAGGCCAAGTTATATAGAACAGATCTGGTGAGAGATGCCTTGGAGAGAGTGAAGGTGATTCAGGAGAGGCTTCGCACAGCTCAGTCTAGGCAGAAGAGCTACGCGGATCAGCGGGCGCGTGATATAGCATTCATGGAGAGAGACAAGGTCCTGCTGAAGGTTTCGCCGATGAAGGGCGTCATGAGATTCGGAAAGAAGGGCAAGCTAAGCCCCAGGTTTATTGGTCATTTCGAGGTGTTGAAGCGGGTCGGAGAGATTACTTATGAGCTTGCTTTACCTCCAGCCTTATCAGGTGTTCATCCAGTTTTCCACGTATCCATGCTTCGGAGGTATCACGCCGACTTCTCTCACGTGATTGATTATAGCACTATTCATTTGGACGAGCAGTTGAGTTACGAGGAAGAGCCAGTGGCCATTATTGATACACAGGACCGCCATTTGAGGTCCAAGACAGTTTCTGCGGTTAAGGTTCAGTGGAGGGGCCAGCCAGCCAAGGAGGCAACTTGGGAGTCCGAGGAGGACATGCGGAGCAGATATTCGTAGCTTTTCAGCACTTCAGGTACAATTCTAGACCCGTTCGAGGACGAACGTTTGTTTAAGGGGGGAGAATGTGACGACCCAACCGGTCGTTTTGCGTATTACGACCTCGTTCCCTTAAATTAAACCTTCCATAGAGTCTACTCGTGCTTTATGACTTGCGGGAGCGGGTGGTTCGGGATTTGGAAATGATTTGAGTGGTTTAGGAACACTTGGTTCCTTAAGGTTGGCCTATTTGGCCAAGATTGACTTCGGTCAACATTTTGAGCAAACAACCTCGGAATCGAGTTCTGACAGCTCCAGCAGCTCCTTATGATGATTTTGGACTTGGGCGTATGTTCGGCTCGGGTTTCTAACGACCCGAGAGCATTTCGGCGCCCGAAATGGAAATCAGGATTTCCTTAAGTTTGGAATTTGGCTCGAAACAGGACTTTATGTTATCAAGATCCAAACGGAATTTCGGGACCGGGAATAGTTCTGTATAGTCATTTATGACTTGTCTGCAAAATTCGAGGTCATTCCGAGTAGTATAGATCCGTTGGGCGGATATTTCAAAGTTATTAAGTTATGATTTCAGGGGTTTTGGAGGGTGATTTTGAGTTTTAGCGATGTTATGAGTGTCCCGTAGGCTCGAGCTAGTCCGTATAATGATTTAGGACCTGTTGGTATGTTTTGACGGGGGCTCAGGTGGGCCCAGGTGCCTCCCAGACCCCGCACGAGGCCAAACCAGCAAAAAACCATTGTAGGTGCAGCTACTTCTTGTGTGACCGCACCTGCGGTCTCTCAGTCGCAGGTGCGAGTCCGCACCTACGGTCCAGCCTTCGCAGGTGTGACCCCCATCGTAGGCGCGGCCCTTCTTCCACAGGATCGGGACCGCTGGTGCGGACTTCTTCTCCGCAGGTGCGATTCCAGGGTCCCAGGCCCTTTTCCGCAAGGGCGATGATATTCTCGCAAGTGCGAGACCGCACCTACGGTCCCAAGGTCGCAGGTGCAGAAATCATTGTTGCCATCCCCTTTTAAATGTCCAAATACGGGTTTTCTTCATATTTATCCACCATCAAACTCCATTAGAGAGCATCCAAGTTTGAGCAACACCTCCCACGACCACCTACTGTAGAGGTAAGTAATTCTCTTCTATTTTTCACTATTATGCATTGAATTCAACGGGTTTAATTCCTAAATAATCAAAAATCATAAAAATTGGATAGAAATTCTAGGGCTTTGAATAAATTGGTGAATTATTCATTTGAGTCTATGAATCTTTGTATAAATCACATAACTTCGATCCTTAGACTTCGGGTAGGTGATTCCTTCAAGAATTTTCGAAATCCAAACGTGTAGGCCCGGGGTCGAAATTCCGGAAATGGTCAAGAATGCTTAATTTTAAGATTCCTTGTTAATTTTTTTCTTGGAACCTAAATTAATTCAATTATACCATGATTGGTTAGTTGCGAGCCGTCGAGGGTGAATTTCGGGATTCGGGCGCATCCTTGGTCCGAGGGGTGATATCGTCACGAGGTGAGTCTCCTTTCCAAACTTGTAAGGGGGAAATGTCCCCATAGGTTCCTTTTTTGCTATGTTTACATTTTGAGGGGGGCCACGTACGTACCAAGTGACGAGAGTCCGTACGTGGCAACTATATTGCTATGTCAGGGTAGCCGTAGGACCCACGAGCATGCCATTTCGTGCCTTACTTGAACAATTGTATGTATTATAAATTGTGTTTATTGTTGAAATGACATGGGAGAGTTAAAAATATGATGATGTAAATCCTAATTGGCTATCAGTGATATGATATTGACACAATCCTGTTGAGTTCATGGTCAAGTCGGTACCCGTAGGTACCTATATGTAAATACTATTACTATCGAGTCAGCACACAAGTCGTAGGCATGATGCGCGATCGTGGGGAGCTTATTACTATCGAGTCAGCACACTATTCGCAGGCATGATGCGCGATCGTATTGAGCTTATTACTATCGAGTCAGCACACGAGTCGCAAGCATGATGCGCGATCGTGGGGAGCTTATTACTATCGAGTCAGCACACGAGTCGCAGGCATGATGCGCAATCGTGGGGAGCTTATTACAATCGAGTCAGCACACGAGTCGCAGGTATGATTCGCGATCGTGGGGAGCTTATGACCTCAGTCCTTTTGACCTACCTTATGACTCCGGCCGTTTGTCTTGTCCGTGTCGGTATATGTACACTTAAGTCTGGTTCACATATGACAGTATTGGCAAGGTATTGTTGAATAAGAGGAATTGGTACTTGGTGTTCTTACTTGGGTTACATTATGTGTTCATATACTTGTTGTTTACTGTTTCGCATGCCAATTGATTTAGCCTTATCTCATTCTATATTATGTTGATGGACCTTAGTGAGTATCTAGTCGACCTCTCGTCACTACTTCTTCGAGTTTAGACGGGATACTCACTGGGTACATATTTATATATATGTACTCATGATGCACTTTCTTTCCTTTTCTGTACTTGATTGTACAGGCCCGGAGGCTGGTCCATTTGATTTTCAGACCGGTGCTAGATATTGATAGCGTGGTCATACTTCACCGTGAGCTGCGTTCCTGGCGACATCTATTGTGGCCCACAAACTGCCAACCAATCCAACATGCCCACCAGTGAAAGAAAAGCTCAGGAAGTTCAAACCAGGCATGAGCTTGAAAATCAAAGAAGAGGTCACCAAGCAGATCAACGCCGGGGTTCTCCGAGTGGTCAAATATCCTACATGGTTAGCCAACATTGTGCCTGTACCAAAGAAAGATGGGAAGGTCAGAGTCTGCGTCGACTGCCGGGATCTCAACCGAGCCAGTCCGAAAGACGACTTCCCCCTGCCGAACATACACATCTTAATTGACAACTGTTCCAAGCACGAGATGCAGCCCTTTGTAGATTGTTTTGCTGGTTTTCATCAGATTTGGATGGACGAGGAAGATGCTGAGAAAACGGAATTCATTATACCGTGGGTAGTGTATTGCTACAAGATGATGCCATTCGGTCTGAAGAATGCAGGGGGCACTTATATGAGAGCCATGACTACTATATTCCATGATATGATTCACAAGGAGATCGAGGTATATGTGGACGACGTCATTATTAAATCAAAGAATGTTGTTGATCACATGGATGATTTGAGAAAGTTCTTCAAAAGGTTAAGGAAATACAATCTGAAACTTAACCCTGCAAAGTGTGCGTTCGGGGTTCCCGTAGGCAAGCTGCTAGGGTTCATCGTCAGTCGTCAAGGAATAGAGCTATATCCATCAAAGGTCAAAGCCATTCAGGAATTGCCACCACCGAAGAACAAAAAGGATGTTATGATATTTCTGGGAAGGCTCAATTATATCAACCGATTCATAGCCCAGTCTACCATCATTTGTGAACCAATTTTAAAAATGCTGAGAAAGGATATCGCACCACGGTTCGGACATCAACCAGGGGAAACTCCTTACATGTTGGTATACATTACAGAAGCCTTCATTCCTGCTTAAGTTGAAATTCCATCTTTGAGAATCGTACAAGAAGCCCAGCTTAGCGACGCTGAATGGGTAAGAAGCCGCTATGAGCAATTGGCCCTCATAGACGGAAAGAGAATGAACGTGGTTTGTCATGGCCAGCTATATCAGAATAGAATGACTCGAGCCTTCAACAAGAAAGTCAAACCAAGATGATTCACACTGGGGCAGCTGGTGTTAAAGAAAATCTTTCCTTATCAAGACGAAGCAAAAGGGAAATTCTCTCCCAATTGGCAGGGTCCGTACATGGTTCACCGAGTGCTAACAGGAGGAGCACTCATACTGGCAGAAATGGATGGAGAAATTTGGCCTAAACCAATCAATTCAGATGCAGTCAAGCACTACTATGTGTAATTGTTATGCTTCTATCAATGCTGTAAATTGAACTACGCCTGACCTGATTCCCGTTTAAGAGGGGATACGTAGGAAGCCCTATGGGTTCGGTCATATTTTAATAAAATTTTCATTTTCCCACGAATGGAAACTGGGGTAGAATTTTGAGGAGGGACCTCAAAATTCCGAAGCAAGTCCAGCCAAGAACCGCACCAGTAATAGCTAGAAGCCTTCATCCACCAAATTGAGGCGAATGTTGAGGAGGACCCTCAAATCTCCGCAGCAAGAGAGGTTACAATGTCTTGAACCGCGTCATGGTCGTCGGTTCATCCAAAGAAAACTATTCCTTTTTATATGTTATATCATAGTTTTATAAAACCATGCATATTTATTTCTCAAAAACAGCTTGTTTTAGCAACGCTACCCCTGTGGTACAAACAAAGTCATCATCATCAAGCAGATAGGCCGATCCGATCTAGCAGGGATACGAACTAACCTTTCCCTCTACAGAACTCACGATTTTTCTTTAGATGCAGGCACAAATATGGCGAAATCCCAAGACATACCATTATCCCCCACAGGACGCATGCTTCTCAAAGATACGCTCTCGAACTCATCGCACATGCCAACACTTACTACTATCATCATTGCAAACGATACTTCATTCACAACAATCGTATCATCACACTTTATCATCAGCTAAGAACTCCTACTATCACTTTATTTTCTACACTGCATAAGGCTACCATTCTGCCTTCTGAGACTAAGCTCTGTCTCCATCTGCATGAGGTTAAGCTCTACCTTCATTTGCATTCGCATTTGCATAAGGCTACTTTTCTACCGTCCGAGACTAAGCTCTGTCTCCATCTGCATGAGGTTTAGCTCTACCTCCATTTGCATTCGCATTTGCATAAAGCTACTTTTTTGCCTTCCGAGACTAAGCTCTGTCTCCATCTTGCATGAGGTTAAGCTCTACCTCCATTTGCATTCGCATCTTTGCATAAGGCCACCATTCTGCCTTCCGAGACCAAGCTCTGTCTCCATCTTGCATGAGTTTAAGATCTACCTCCATTTGCATTCACATCTTTGCATAAGGCTACCTTTCTGCCTTCCGAGGTTAAGCTCTACCTCCATCTGCATTCGCATCTGCATAAGGCTATCAGTATGCCTTCCGAAGTTAAGCTCTACCTCCATCTGCATTCGCATCTGCATAAGGCCACCTTTCTGTCTTTCGAGGTTAAGCTCTACCTCCATCTGCATTTACTTCTTGCATAAGGCTACCTATTCTGGCTTTCGAGGTTCTACGCTACCTCTCTTCGCATCTTATTGTGCTACGCTAAACTCCTTTCTACCTTTTTAAAGCAGTCATCTTATTTATTTACGCCTTCTTTCGGGCTAAGCTTTGCCTACTTTCTTTTCGCAAATCGCAAGACTAAGCTCTGTCTTGCTAACATCATATTACTACATTCTTCATGGGCTGAAATATCGCCAACTTGTCCAAAGGCGTCATCATTCGTAGGCACCATCCTCATGGCCCGAGAACATCATTTCATAGCCTGCGGATCTCTTATATTCAACTTGCATATCATTATTCAAAGGCATCATGTTTCGGAGGCACCATCACCATGGCCCGAGAACATTATTTCATAGCCTGCGAATCCCGCACCAAGCGATTCATGGCCCAGGACATCATGGTCTAAGGACATCATCTTAATGGTCCAAAGACATCATTCATAGTCCGACGGAAACTTGCATCATGTTTATATTATGCACAATATACGTTTGTTCTTTGTCTGCAGGTAACCTGGCCGGAACAGCCAATCAGGCAGGAGCAGACCGCTCCAGTTCTCCGACATCGTCCCCCGTAAGAACTTCATACTCTTACCCTACCCTGCACCTTGCGTCCGTTCTTATGAAACATCGCCAGTATATTTCGCCAATGATTCCTGAACTACATATGGCCTGATTCCTGTAAAATCAGGGATATGTAGGCAGCTCAGAAACTAGGGTGCGGCCAAATTCTATCCCACAGTTTCATCTCGGTCAAAATTGGCCATCATATCTTTACCCGACAACTCTTTCATCCTTCCCGGGTAAAGAGGGGTAGTTGTTGAATACGCAATTTTTCCCCAAATTATTTTCAAACTAGTATATAAGCTTTCAAAATCACTCTTTGCAATAATGAGTATTTTTCTAAATTTTTTTATATTTTATCTAAATTATTTCCCCATTTATTTAATATTGTATATTTTTTATAATTCATAAATTGTGCTCTAAAAGAATTTCAAAATATTTTCCAGTTCAATATGTCATTTATAATCACTTTTTATTTATTAAAATCCAATTATTTCGTAAATTGACCAATTGTGTCTTATTTAATTTCAATTACGATAATTTTACAACTATAGCCCAATTGAACATTGTGTATTATTTTAATTCGAAACTTATGCATTTTTACACTTAATATTATTTAATTACAGTAATTTCATCTATTTAAATTCAATTTCATTTTTGTACAATTATTGGTTGTGTATTTAATTACTTATTTTATTTTTGGGTTATTTAATAACTAGCCACATTTTATTTAATTTCTAGCCTGATTTTTCGTCCTAACCTACCCAATTACAACCCCAACCCAAGCCCAATTAAATCCCCAACCCAAATCACAAACAACCCAGCCCAAAACCCATCAAATAACCCGACCCAGTCCCAAGCCAATCTGAGATCAGATCAGATCAACGACCCAGAATTTTGTTACCTAAATTAAACTAACCTAACCCCCTCCCCCGTCTCTCATTTCCAAGACGTCTCTCTCTCTCTCTCTTCCGGTCTCTTCCTCTCCCCCTTCTCTCCAGAACCTCCTGGTTCTTCGTCTTCTCCGATGGCCTTCATCTCCGGCCATTTCCAGGCTCACCTCCTTCGACCACCGGCCACTACGAAGCCTCATCTCTCCGATATTCTCAATCCCTAAGACCCCAATGGGTTCCAGCCATGTCGGACCACCACTGGAAGCTCCGCCTAAGGCTGTTTCCGGCCGTCTTCGATGGGTTTTGACTCGATGGTGTACTAATCACCATTTTTCCCGAGTTTCACAGCCAGGTTCTCTTTATTTTCTCTGGTTTCCTAAGAAACCCTAACCTCGCCCTAAATCTCTTAAAATCTCTATATTTTAACGATTTGTAACTCATTCCTTCATGTTTTGAACTCTTCTCTACTCGATCTTTACAAATACTCAAGTTTAAACGTTTTGGTTCCTTTTTCGAACTAGGGTTTCTCAACCCTTTCTGAAAACGCTTTATCTTCTAAGTTTTATTGCTAATTTATGATTTTAGTATGTTTTAGATGCTTTTCTTGTTTAAATCTCCTTATACTGATGAAACCCTAGCTTTAAGGTTTATATTTGTGTTATGCTCGCTTGTTTGTGTTTCCTTCTAGATTTCTCTCTGAGTTCTATGCTCTTTGCTTAATTTTGATGCTTGTGTTTCAATCCCCTATTGTTATGTGTTCTTTGCTTAGGGTTTCCCTTAGATTGTTCAATACGGGCTATGTATCGAACTTGACTGTTCATCCTATTGATTATTTTATATTGATTCTATGGTACTTCCCTTTAAGCTGTGATTTCGTGTAAATCTTTACTAATTCTGAATTTCTTCCTTAGTTTATACAAAACTTTCCTTTGATATTATCTTTACTGATCTCCGGCCTTTTATCTCTTGCCTTATTATGTGATTGACTATGTTGTTAATTGATTCTTACACTGTTTACTTAATTAGAGTATTATGTATCTAGCCTAATTTTTCCATTCTATACTTGCTGCTTGAATTATTTCCTCAAAGCTATATATAGTCTCTTTCCTTATTTGTTACCTGCTTATTACCGTTTGAGGTTAACTCCCTTAATTAAGGGAGTAATTGTGTTGTTTGTTACACTAATTGATTCCGAGTCCCACAATTACTGAACTAAATGGACCCATTTCCTTATTTAGTCACGTACTGATTCTTTCCTTAATTGAACCCCTGTGTATTTACCCCTAATTTCCTACTCTGTACTTAAGTCGTACTTGATTTTCTTTCCTTAAATGTGTCCTGCTCTTTACGGTTGGTTAATCATCCCTTAGTTAAAGGAAAACTTGTTGATTTTGTGCCTCATTGATTCTGTGGCTTCCTTAAGTGTTGAAGATTGATTTTCTTTACCTTATTTTACTCTGCTCTTAACTACTATAAAAAAACTCTCCTCTATTCTCACTTCAAAAACACAGGAACAATTAGTTCAAAAGACTCCATCTCACACTTAAAGCTTTGTATGTTCTCTCTCTTTGCTACTTGTTATTGTCCTGAATTAGCCGACTACAAGCCAAGGCTAGGTATTGTGTATCTCCTACTGCCTGTTTGTGTTACTGCTCTCTTCATCTCACTGGTATGTCCTGATTAACTTTTCAAAAGCTTTGAACCAATGTGTTTATTTATATCCTAGCATGCTATGTTCTTAACTGTTCTATACATGTGCCTCTATGGTTTTACATACAATTGATACATGATACTTGTCATGCTCACCTCCTTACCTACTTGTGATTAATTCAACACTATTAGAGGCTTTACCTGTCTCTACGTGCAACTGTTAAACCATCTCTTTTCTTGTTCATTTACCATGTGTCCCTGATCCCCTTGAACCTTTATCTGTTAGAATTTACCCTATTTACATGACTGTTACTTGTTTTAATCTCCTACTGTAATCACTGTCTACTATCATGTCTATACTTAACCGTCTTGATTTGTGTAGCTACACTTAAGTTTATGTATCTTTGTGTGTCACTATGTGACTTATTTGTCCCTCTCTACCCCATAGCCCTGTGTGTAACTCTATACTGTCTAAGGATTCTAATTGTCTTTAAAAAAACAAATCTCCAGTTATGAAAAGTCTTTTAAACTACTCCTTCCTGCACTTCACACTACTCTTAGAAACTAGGTCCTAACCCCTTCGTGTGAGCATTGCCTTGAGTACCCTTGAGTATTCATTGAACTTTGACACACAAGGCTGGTAATTCCACACTGCACTTTATTCAAACTTGCTTGGGTGCTGGTATTGGCCAGGGACTCAATAAGGGCCTTAGGGAGCTTTGCCGCACCCAAGCCATGAAGGCTGTGAGGCTAGAAAGGGGTGAGGCTGGAAGATTGGTCCTGATTGAAGTCTCCCTATAGAATAACTTCTTATTTTCCTTTTTCATTACTGTAATTCATTTATTGTGGTCTGTAATAATTTGTAAACGAATGATCGGGGCTGGATAGTGAATATGGGGGTTATGCACGCCTAGCTTAGGTAATGGGTAGAAAACATGCCTATAGGACTTTATTTGTGCATTAGATAACTTGCATAGGACATGCATTTCACATATTAGAAATCATGTTTTAGGTCCTTCACTTTCAGCATGTTATCACACTCATCTCCTAATTCTGATCAGTTAATAACAAGCAAAATCAACTGTCATAAGGTCATCGTTGCATTTGCATCTTAGAAACCATGCTATAGGAACTTCTATGTGCATTAGATATCCTGTTGTTTAGGATCTTATATTTCTCTGAGTTGCAATCGTAAAAACGCCTAATTCGCATGCTTAATTTAATGAAAAATGGTTAAACTACCTGCGACATTTTGCCAATGTATATCCCTTAAAATCAGAGTTAACTATGCATGTTCAACTTCTTAAGTACGCAATGTATACGACGCCTAGGCAAACCTTAGGCCTAATACGCATTAAAACTAAAATAAGTCGTTCAGCACTTGGCTGATCTTAAGGCTAATTAGTCTCTTTTGAAATCCTTAAAACCTTGTTGCTTTCACTCTTGTTTTCTGAAGTTCATTCTATTTTTTTTTCTAAAAACTCCTGCTCTATTCCTAATTACTGATTTTTGAAATTGTGCATTCCCTCTTCTTTTTACTAAAACCCCTTTAAACTACTACTTCTTGTTCTATTTTGAATTATTGGGTTTTAAAGTAAGTCACGCATGTTCAAAGTACTTTATTTACTTAAAATCTTGCTTTGCTTTTGACTACTGATTCCCTAAAAGTTATTCATCTCTTTTATTGAAAATTTCTAAAACGTCGCACACTTTTCAACTCTTGATACTGTCCTTAGACTATTGGATTTTAATCAATCACTCTTCTCTAAACTGCTCTATTTTTTAACTGAACTTCCTGATTATTACTGAGTTTTCCAAAAAATCACACTTTTGAAACCCACTATTTTCCAACTCAAACTCCCGTTTTAACTTTGAGACCTTAATTGTGTTTGAGACGTGCCGCTTACATGTTTGCTTGTGGAGGAATCTGTGAGCCTATTATCTGCCTTTATGTTCCCCCATATGTGCAGTCCTATTTGTTATGAATGCCGCTTAGTATTTTGTCCTTTAAACCTAAGGGTTCAGCTTAGTTCCGGCCTTGTAGGAATAGTAGTCCTAACACCCTCCAAGACTTATAGGATGGGACGAGTAATAGCACACAATAAGCATTCGTGACCAGCACACGCATTTTAATAACCTTTACGGGGTGGGAAGGGTAGAATACGGATATGATGACCGGTGCGATAATACCACGTGTAGCCGCCTCTTCGAGGTGTGACATACTGGGTATTGCATTGAAGTGATCCGTATTACTTTAAACCTAGGAAAATTCTTTTCAAATGTTTATGTTATTCCAAAACCTTTAAAGATTTTCATACTTGTTTAAATCCCCTCTTATGTGAACCTATACTTGTTACTTGCTCACCGTCCAAATTTACAAAACTTATTGGCTGGGACCCACAGTTGTGGATCTTGAGGGGCGCCTAATACCTTCCCCTTGGGATAATTTCAAGCCCTTACTCAATCTCTGGTAACGCGAACTAGTTCATGAGTTCTCAACTCTAGGTGCCCTAACGCACCATAAAAATCGTTAGGTGGCGACTCTTCCTTAAACCTCTTCCTTTAAGGAGTTGTCCAGAATGTCATAAACCCGATCTCTCCGTACCTAACACGTGCGATAGAAATAGGGGGCGCGACAACGACACTCATGGAAAAATTGTTTACATTCTCCCGGGGGTGGTTTGTGCGCACAATCTCAAACCCATGAGTGGCGTATTTGTGATAAGTGTGGTCGTCAAAATGGTTATTCATATGATTGTGCTTATTCGTATGTCCCTTTCCCAAGACCCCGCTATGATGATTCTACTTTTTGTGATGAAAATTTTAGGGGTAAGGAAGTGGAAGAAATTGAGCAAGGCCGAAATGGAGAGTTCAAGCTCATGATGGAATGCCTACTTGAAGGAGGAAACAAAGAGCAAAATGCCTTGGAGGAGCTTTTGGAGAATAGTCTCCAAGATGACTTGGCACTTAAAAGATTGAACTCACAAATGAAAGAAATGCTTTAAGCTTTAGAGGTCCAAAAAGCCTCGGAAGTGAATGATATCCAAAAGCCTTCCTTAGAGGTTGAAGTCAAAAATCCTTTCTTGGCACTTGAACCAAACGAAGAAGAACTCTCAAATGATCAAAATGAGAGGATGATGCTCATGTTGGAGTCCATTCTTGAAAATAAGGAGAAGCACAACTTTGCACTCGAGGACTTGAAAAAAGGCGTAACTCAAAATGATGAGCATATCCGCACTTTGGAGGATCAAATAAAATCATTGATTGAGGCTCACTATGCCTATCAATTTGAAAGGGTGGAAGAAAGTCAAGAAGAGTCCAATTCCGAGGAAGAAGGTGAGCTTTACTTTGAGGAATCAAGTATTGAACATCCGCCAACTGACTCCATGAGTATTAGTGATGCTAAGAAAAATATGGAATTAGAGTCAATCGGTGTAAATGAAAATTTGGTTGAGATTGACTTTATTCCGTGGGAAAAAAGAGGATGTCAAAATCCGGGAAAAATTGCAATTTGGAGGTTTGAAGTCACATTCCAAGCATTTTTCAATATTGGAATTGTGTGGTGAGATGGGATTGAACTACACGAGTCAATGAGGGATTGCGAGGAGGAAAGACTAAGGCCATACATTTTACAATTTGAAAGAACAATAAGGCAAAATGACATTCCTCACATGAAAGCCAAGAAGTGCAAAATGAAGAATTTAAAGTTTGGCCTTGATCATCTACTTACCACCACCACCACCACCACCCCCCCCTCTCATGGTCACAAGCTTAACTCCAAGCTAGGTGCCCAGTTCATATCTTCCAAGTGGCGAGAAAAGTGATAAAGTTGATCCGCGTCGTGCCACGACATTAAATGCAACGCTTGGTGGGAGGCAACCCATCGTTTTCAAACATTTTGACCGTTTTTCAAAATTTTCTTTTTTAGAATAGCTTAGTGTGTTATTTTTGACTAATCTGCCAAGATTCAGATTTTTTGGAGCTAAATTGAGGAGTTTGAGATTTTGGAATGCACAAAACAGTGGCTGCAAAAATCTGGGCACCAGTCATCTGGTGTAACTGCAACTGTGGAACATTCCTCGCAGATGCGGTCTCGCAGAAGCGGATTTGTAAGTGCATATGCGGTTCTATTCACGCAAAAGCGCATAACACTCCGCAGGTGCGAAAAATCTGGCAAGTTAATGAATTAATCCCTCATTTCATCAGGTATTTTCTACCCTTTTTCCCCCCAAAACCCAAACTCCCTCGTCTCTCACAAACTCAAATCCTCCATTGCTCTTCATTTCTACTGCTCTCACACAGGACAACACAGGTATCTCTCATCTACTCCTCTCTTCTACTTCTCTTTTCTTTTTCTTTTTCTTTTTCTTCTTCTTCATCTCATCTAAATCTACAGTGCCGTTTTCAAATTTTTCATTTCATTTTTTTTTAATTTTATCACTGTTAGTTTTAGGAAGTGAGGGAAAATAGTTGAGAGTGTATGTGTGTGTGCTGCTACTGATGAAACAAAATTCTGGGGAATCTGAGTACCTAATTTATGTGAGGAAGAAGCAATTTTACACTACTTGCAAAGTGTTCGACAATTTGTCCAAAAGAAAATTGTGTGCTAAGTACCTAACAATCAATCTTAATAGAGTCATAAGTTCATCTAGAGCACTAATTTATAAGTCTTGAGTACAAATTAGGTGCTAAAAACCATGCTTCAAGTGAAAAGAATCGAAAAAATGTTGGGCAGTTGAAACCCCTGATGAACTCCGCAGATGCAGAAAAAAATGCCGCAGATGCGGCCTCGCACCTACGTTGATTTTTTTGCAGGTGCGACTTCTTGCAAAGTGGTCAAAACCGCAGAAACGGAAGCAAAGGCGAAGAAGCGGGACCGCACCTGCGGTTTTTCTTCCGCAGGTGCAAAAACTGGGCAGATTATACAAATCCAGTAGCTTCGCAGATGGAGCTTCCCGGGCCCGTTCAACTTGATTCTTTGGCCTAATTGAATTGTTTTAAATTACTTAACATGATTCTAATCCCAACTAACTTTGTTTTGATTTTTTGAAGGTACTTTGAGCTAAAAATGGACTCGAACATGAACATAAATGCTCCGCACAACCATGAAATTGAGGAGGAAGCTGAGGAACAATTTGACAACTCATGCTTCATGTATGCTGATTGTCATCGTCGGTATTATGAAAATCTTATCAAAAAGAAGATAGTGCTCGAGAAAGGGATCGCCGAGAATAAATTGGCCGAGCTGCTCCCCGATTTCTATGGCCGTTTACAATCCTCCGGATGGTCATGCTTTATTCTGACTCCATGCAAGGTCAATGAGGAGTGGGTTCGTGAGTTTCGCGAAAATATTAAGCGTACAAACTTCGCCGACCCACAACTCACCATTAGAGGAAAAACAGTGAGGTTTGGGTCTGAGGAGATTAATGACGTACTCGGGATTCCTAACCATCCACTCGAGCAAGTGCGAGAAAAAGACAATTGCAACAACGCAGAATGGCTTGTGTCTAAACTATATCCTGCAAGCATCGGAGCAAAATGGGCCAACAAAATAAAGGGATTGAAGTCGATCGACTTCACAGCCGAAGCTAAAATATGGCTCTACATCCTCTACAACAGGGTATCACCTTGTGGGAATGTCTCAGATGTATCATACACTAGAGCCCTGATCATTGCATGCCTTCTTTATGGCATTCCGGTGAATGTCGGCTATTATATCTTGAGGGATCTGAGGGAGTATTTGCTCGATGACAGCACAGGGTTGATGTTTCCTTCGTTGATTATAGAATTGTGCAGGCGGGCAGAGGTTGAGGTGCGTGGCACCTATCGTTGGCTACCCGCCGACAAACCCTTCCACCCGTTGAGAGTAATGGGCGAGGGTAGTAGAGTGAAGAGTAAGAAGATAAAGGTCACCAATATTGTTTCCAGACTAGAGTCATCCTCATAGGCAGCTGTGCCTGATGGACCATTTGGGGTGCTAAACACCCAGCTTGCATCCATTCGTGACTTAGTGTTAAAGCTCCCTAGTGGGCCCTCACACTCCCATCCTTTGCCCGAGTACTTCACCAGAGCTGACATGCAGACCTACTTAGATGCGCAGAAGAAGCAGGCCGAATCTCAGGATAAGATGGCAGCATTTGTCACTAAGCTCGAGACCGACTATACCAACTTGGCCAAGGCGTATGTAGACCTTCACTCAGACTTTGATAAGGAAAAAGAGAGAAACAAAAATATGGCAAATTTATGATCAAAATGTGGAGAGGGATCAAAGCAATCTTCAAGTGGGGGCAGCCGAACAGGCCGATACCGGTTGCTGATGATAAGAATAGTGAGGAGTACTCTTTCATGACGGATGTTGATGATGAGGATGATGATGACGAGAGTTTTCACCAGCAGTGATTAGCCCCTTCTCCTGCAGTCTGATGTAGACTTCAGGGAGACCCTCAAACTGTTTTTATTTGCTTTTGATATTGTGCAGTGAGGGCACTGCAATATTTTTAGTTGAGGTGGCTTTAGGGAGTATATTGTATTCATATTATGACTCTATTCATGTGCCCTTACTGAGTTTATTTGGTGATATGGATATTGTGTGCCCTTGTCGGCTTGCTTTGTTATATCATGTGCTCTTGCTGAGCGTGGTTGTGATCAAGTGTACATTTGCATATTAGTCATTGTTATTACTCTATTTTATTTTTCATTCTTTACTTATTTTCTTTAGTAGTTTTTAGTTTATGTTATTTTTGCTTCTTTAGTATTATTTGCTTTTATTTAATTATTCTCTTTAGTAGTTTTGTTTTGTTATTTTTATTTCTTTAGTAGTATTTCCTTGGGTTTTCTTTATGCTACAGTTCTTTCCCAAAGAACATGTTTTGTGTTGAACCGGGTGACTTTTCTCTATGATGGATGGCGTGACAACTTTCTTAAGGAAATTAGTCTTGTTTTGCTAGGTGGAAACTTTTGGATTATTTGGTAGTAACAAAATTAGTCTCTTGTATATGCAATGTGAATTAAGAATACACGTCCGAATTTTGGTTTTAAAAATATAAAAAAGGTAAGTTGCATGGGGAAGAATAATTTTGTGATAATCTTTTGGCTCTTTTGGTGACTCTTTGCCCACTAGTTGGCATGATATTGCTCTAGACGATCTTATTAAGAAGTAAAATTGATCTGTCTTGATTAGTTCATGTGCCATGTGTGTTAGTGTTTGTATAAATAATTCTTGTGTTTACTTTTATCATCTAGAACTTGCCTGGTTGGTCTTTCAATGCTAATGTTAATTACGTTTGGTTGGAGAGATGACTTTAGGCATTCTTTGTGATATTTGAAAAAACTTCTTTAGCCTTTCAAGCTTACCATTGCATATATATTATCATTAGTTTATCCTATTTGAGCCTTTAACCTTTTCTTTGGCCGCCTCATTACAAACCTTTACCCTTTTGTGAAATAATTTCCTCTTTTGAACCCGTCCCTCCTTGAATATTGAGAACGAGGCTAAAAGCCTAAGTTGGGGGTGTTGATTTCAAGTTGAAAATTGGTAAGGTTGTACATTGAGTGTAGGAACATATACCTCAAAGTGTTCATATAAAATTACTCAAGCTCTAAAAGAATATATATATATATATAAAGAGAGATATATGTATGTATGTATACAAATATGGAGCCTTGAAGAAAATTAGAGAGGTATTCAAGGTGGTTCTATGTTGGTAACTAGATGCCAATGAAGGTTATGTAGTTTGAAAAGGAACAAAGTGAAAAAAGAAAGACAAATGTTAGTAGTATTCAAGGAGGGTGTAGTCACTTGTATCCCAAATGTTTATCCGACCCTTCCCTAAACCTACATTACAGTCTTAAAAATTCCTTATGGGATATCCAACTGAATGTTCTTGAATAGGCGGCAAATTAAAATAAGGGCAAGCTTATGGCATGATATGTTGTAACACTTGAAATTTGTTGTGAGAGTGCGTATATTTGTGAATTTGTCCCTTGTGTTGTTATTGTAAATATGGTGATTTTGGGACTTTCTTTCTTAAGAGGACACATGAATTAGGATGGATTGGTGACATTGATATATCCAGAAATGAGTAAATTGAGCATATGTAGTGGACTAGTGCTTTTGAGTCACTTCTGAAGGCTTATTCTTGTCACTTGATTATTTTGAAACTCCTTTGCATTTCTTGAAGTTGTTGTTTTTATGAGGGAGTTATTTGGGTAAGATGCGCATACTTGAGCCTAATTATTAGTACCAACCAAATCCATAATATGGTGCTTAATTATATAATGTGATTTGTAAATGATAGCAATACAACTTGCACGTTAAATGGTAGAACCTCATTGAATTGTTGGTTTTGAGTTACTTGAGGAAAAGCAAAAGCTTTAAGTTGGGGTGTTGATGAGTGGCGATTTTACCACTCATTTTAGTCTCTTTTCTTTAGATTTTGTGTCCTTTAATGATAATATGAGTTCGTTTATGGTGTGTATTGTTGGATTTTCAAGTAAATGATGGCATGAAGTGATTTGAATTCAGTTGAAGTGAAATTGAGCAAAAAATGGTTGAAAGAATGCAAAAGTCTCCAGGGATTCCGCATCTGTGAATCATTGTGCGCAGAAGCGATCTCGCACCTGCGAGGAGACTGTCCGCATTTGCGTAGTTGAGCAGCTTCACCTAGGATCGCATCTGCGAGTCAAGACCTACTTCTGCAGTTGTGCATCTGCGCTTTGAAGACCGCATCTGCATATTCAATGCTACCCTTGATTTCCCACATCTGTGATGGGTGATCCGCATCTGCGGAGCCGCACCTGCGTAGATATTTCTGCAGGTGCGGTCAGCGGGCTTTCAGACCTGGCAATAAAGGCATTTTCACATTTTCTCAATTCCAAACCCACAAATACACGACCTAGCAGATATTTTTCATATCTTTGGCTTATTTTCAGTAGATACACTAGAGAAGAACAAGTTTTGGAAGCTAGGGTTTGCACACACACTTGGGTCTTGAAGATTTGAAGCTTGTGGTTGAGAATTTCTTACCCATTTATGTTCATTTATTCATTTCCTTGCTTTGTATTGTATATCTAAGTGTGTAGTATTTTATCCAACACTTGAATCTTGTTTATGAAAATATTCATGTTTAAAGTGTGGATGAAATAGCTTGTTGTGCTTATGTATTGAATGATTTTTATTTATTTATGAAGTGAGTTATTGTTTCTTTAATTATTCTTGTTCTTTAATGTTTCCAAAGGGATTAGCTAACCCTAGGACTCACCCATTAACTTCGAATTAATTTTGGAAAAGATAATTTGGGGTTGGGAAAGATTAATTAACAAGAACTTGAGGGTTTAACCCTCATTTTATAGATTCTACCTAGGAATAGGATTGAACTACTTGTAGCCATATGTCACGACCCCAAATCCTAACAGGTCGTGATGGCGCCTATCGTGGAATTAGGCTAGCCAACCATCACCTTACTGTGCTTTTTGTTCAATTATAATAGTTCACAATTAAATAATAAGCAAGCAACCACATCATAATTAATATAATAAAGTATTAGCGTTCCCATATTAACCTAAACAACCTCCCAAGAACTGGAGTCAATAGTCATGAGCATCTAAGAATAAATAAACTAACTCTGCTAAAACTATAATATATGTCTCTGAATCAAATGCTAAGACTAAATAAGGAAGGGAAATGGAGAAGCTGTGGACGCTGGACAGCTACCTCGAAATCCCGTGAAATTTCTGCTACCACACTGCGCCAGCTACTGCTGCGAACTAGTACCTGGATCTGTGCACAGAGGCACAGGGAGTCTTTATGAGTACGCCAACTCAGTAGTAATGAAAATAAATCACAGTCTGAGTAATATAAACACACAGAACTTGTACACAATTCCAAAAACCAGTAAAACACCAAGTCAACACGTAGTATTCATCAATTAATGAGTTCGAAATCAGTTTTCAGAAAAACCTTCGAACAAGTGCAATATCAGTATATCTCAGTAAAATTCTCAGTAAAACCAGTTTGAAAACGAAGTAAATCATAGTTCGAAAACTCATTAAAACCTTTCATAAAACTTCCCCTCGGGCCATAATCATTTCTCGTAACAATATTTTT
>MDKH01052291.1:0-18390 GCA_005239495.1 Nicotiana undulata | reverse complement strand
CTGCAAATATCTCTCTACTCCTACGTCGTATCGATGAACGGTTTAATGCATTGGAAACTAGACGCATAGATATTAAACTTGGTTGGTAGATCATCCAATAACTCCAAGTATATTGGGAGAAAAGCTCAGTTACATTTGACCTAATTTTCAGCATATTATGAGTGTAACTTGTGAAGACCTTTGCCGACTTTTGTTCCACAACTTGCTTGACTTCAAAATGTAGAACACAACTATCATACGATAAAAATTAACTCATAGCATAACCTCCTTATCATGTAATGAACCATAGTCTCACCCTAAAGTACATTTTATAACATTCCAAACTCGTCGACTTTCGATGAAACTTATTTTCTTCAATTTGTTTAGCTTCTAAGCTTTCCAACCCTCTTGGTACTCATTATTCATGATCTTAAATATTTGTAACCTCCATTGTAACATGATTAACTTACTTTATATTCCATCAAATATAATCTTATTTCTGATCTTACATCAATTGATTTACGATGTACTCTCACGTATGAAAACATAGGGTGTAACATAAACTCTCCCAAAGCAGCCTGGGACTAGGACTCACCCAAGAGGAACCCAGTATTCTCCAATAGAAACTAAACACAGCGGACCGGAACTGGGACTCACCCGAGAGGCACCCAATATTCTCCAATAGAAATGAAACACAGCGGACTAGGACTGGGACTCAACCAAGAGGCACCCAGTATTCTCTGATAGAAATGAAATACGGCGGACCGAGACTGGGACTCACTCAAGAGGCACCCAGCATTCTCTAATAAAAACAAAGGC
Source organism: Nicotiana undulata (assembly GCA_005239495.1). Classification (NCBI taxonomy): domain Eukaryota; kingdom Viridiplantae; phylum Streptophyta; class Magnoliopsida; order Solanales; family Solanaceae; genus Nicotiana; species Nicotiana undulata. Next base: position 17,592 of record MDKH01052291.1, on the reverse strand, counting down.
TAGTTAACTGAAGTTCGCCTACGTAACGCAAGGCTCCCCAATATAAATCGAACGAGTAGGACCTGCCGCAGTAAACGCATGAATAACACAACGACGAGTGATCGTCAAAACTAAAAAAAAAAAAAGAATCGACCTTGCTCAAATTTATAATGGGTTCTCATTTCGATCCCACTCGAAATAACACCCCTGCGGCCATCATTCATCGCCGAATCCAAATAAAATTTGACATCCCCCAAACAAGCGCAAAAGGTCACCAGTAAAACCTTTCGTTAGGACCCGCCTTGCGGTTATCCACCGTAACCCATTGGGAACTGACGAACTCCGACATCGAACTTGCGGGGAACCTACCCTATCCAAGATGAAAGAATTCGCCACAAAGTTCAGACTAGTTATTCATCGCTCTGCCTATCGTATACTCCCGCCGAACCGATGAAGGGACTAGGTAGGCAAAGAGCTATTTGGATATACATGTCAAACAATGCAACACTCCAATGAAACAACAAGACAACGTGCAACATCTCGTCGCACAACTCCGCCCCACTCAACATATATTCGACCTCGTTTGAATCATTTACATTCGACCTCGTTCGAATCATTTACATTCGACCTCGTTTGAATCATTTACTTTTGACTTCGCTCGAATCATTCACATTCGACCTCGCTCGAATCATCTACATTCGATTTCGCTCGAATGATTTACGTTCGACCTCGTTCGAATCGTCTACATTCGACTTCGCTCGAATTAGTCACATTCGACCTCGCTCGAATCATTTACATTCGACCTCTCTCGAATCATCTACATTCGACATCGTTCGAATCATTTATGTTCGACCTTGTTCGAATCGTCTACATTTGACTTCGCTCGAATCATTCATATTCGACCTCGCTCGAATTATTTACATTCGACCTCGCTCGAATTATCTACATTTGACTTCGTTCGAATCATTCACATTCGACCTCTCTCGGATCATTTACACTCGACCTCGCTCGAATCATCTACATTCGACTTTTCTCGAATGATTTACATTCGATCTCGCTTGAATCATATATATTCGACCTCGCTCGAATCATTTATATTTGATCTCGCTAGAATCATGTATATTTGATCATGCTTGAATCACCTATACCCGACGCCACAATAAAGTCCAGAAATCCACGCAGGTAGGAAAAGAAGTATATCAAAATAAAAGCCAAGATATATTCAAATACAGATCGAGCAATCATTCCATTCACAGACACGATAACTACATCTTACAAAAGGCTGGAACAGGCCCAACAAAAAAGAAAAGAAAGGAAAACAAAAACAAACAAGTACAAAAGAAAGCTAAACATAAAGAATGCACAACGCCCTTACTCGGCGTCACCTTCATCGGCGCCCTCGCCGTCATCATCAGAATGCCCATCATCGGCGTCAGCATCCCCGCCAGCCTCCGGCGACGCGGGATCATAACCACAGTTGACACGGGCCTCACGTGCCTTAGACCTAGCACCCTCGAAGGCCGCCTCAGAAACGCTCCCTGCCTCCCACAAACTCTTATAAATGTCCCGTTGGGCTTCAGCGTAAACCCACAACTCATGCAAGGGCGAGGAGCGGAAGTAGTGGCAGACTCCACCTGAGCCAATAGTCGCACCTTCTCGGCTTCGAGAGCCGCGACCTGATCCCCCAAACGCGAAGCCTCCTAGTCAATCTTACCAATGCGCTCCTCAAGCTTGGCCTCCCTCAAGGTGTTCGTCGCCCTCTCAAAATCCTAGTCAGATCGGAGGACACTGATGGTGTCGCCTAGCGCCGCTACTCTCGCCAAAGCCGACTCTCGAGCACGTTCAGCCTGCTCCAATGCAACCACCTTCCCTTCCAATTCAGCTAACTTCTGTGTCCATTCCACACCAAGAGCTTCCACCTTGATAGCGCTCTAATCGAGCTCAGCCTGCAATGATTGCACTCTGGCCTGAAGGTCCACACACTCTGCGGCGACCCATTTGCCCAGTTCAAGTTCCTCATCCTTAGCATGTAACAGCTACTCCAACTCGCTGCATCTGCGAATAAACCGCATCAAATCCTCGTCCCTCCTCTCCAACTCTTCCCTGGTAGACTGGGTACCAACACCCGCTCTAATACGCTCGCACAACTCACGACATCTGTCGCGATACCGTCGATATTTCTCAACCATCTTCAGAAAATATCAGCCCGCGTCTTGGCCCTACGAGCACTTTCAACCTCCATCATGTATGTCTACAAATAAAAAAGAATGAGTAAGGTTCAGAGAAAGCAGAATCACCAAATGAAGATGGTAGAGGAACTTACCCTCAGACGCATCGCGGCTATACCACGTAACAGTTGAGCATCGTTGATCGGCTGAAGAGCGCTGCTCTCTGCAGCTGAACAAAGGATGTCAAACTGCGGCACCGGCTCCATTGTATCCTGTAAAAGATTGAGATCCAACGGTATCTCCATAATACAGGAGGGGCCCTCAGCCATCACCACGGTCCTGGTAAAGCCCCACTCGAACAACCTCATATTATCAGGATCAAGGTCGGACTCGGTCTCATAGACCTCAACCACGACACCTTTCCCTCTCTCCTCGACCGAAGGAGGAGCACGGTCTTGCCGATATGACGAGGGTATGCTGTGGATGGTCATGATCACCCTAGGACTCCGTATCTCCGGTGCATCAACTTCACGAGTGTCCATAGAGGGCCTCTCCATCGCCTCCCGATCATCTTCGACCCTAGCCTCAGGTACCATCGAAGCGGGCTCACCCCGTGACGGCATCTCGGTCACTAAGGCCTCCTACGGTATTATTCTCCGCCTTTTTGACGGGGCCTCTCCGCTGCCAACAAGGGAGGACTTGCTGGGCGCGCAAACCGACGGAACCGAAGCCTCCAGTTGGGGAGCCACCTCCGAACGTACTGCTGCGACCGAGGTTCCAGCATCATCGCTCACAGGAGTCACTGACATGGATCGTACAGGAACCGCCGATTAACAGAACGCCAGCGCGGATAGTGCCGGCGCAGGGTCATCCTCAGCCGGATTGTTAAAGTCATTCCGAGCTTTCCCGGGTAGGGTACCACCTCATCTACCATCGGAAAGCTTTCGTCTTCCACCAAATTTGCCTCCTCATCGATAGATGGGACAACATTCTCCGGCACCGGAGCATTGACAGCTTGGTTAGGGTTCAAGGAACTGGCCATTGTAAGTCGGAGCAAGAATCAGTAATATGGGAGAAAGATACAACAGTCACGAAAGTTGTTTACACTCCCAGAAAGTATGAATGAACGATAAATAACCGGCGATTTCGAAGATTTCTGCTTAAACTCGATTTGGATAATGCCCTATCAAGACAAAAGTCCCCTACTTATAGGCACAAAAATCCCGGTTAACCTAAAACAAAACGCCGCTTTTTTCAAAAAAGCAACGTAACAGGCACAAGAAATGATGCGACGCTCGCCACATGAAACGTGCGCCATAATCTTGATGAATTAATGTCACTTCAACTGAAATACAAGTCTGACATGTTCCCTTGAAACGTCATATATTCTCCTCATTGAGGAACGCGCGCCGACGCCCCAAAACTGGCCTCGTCCTAGGGAGAGGCGAGATGCACTCGATGCGCCCATCCAGAAGTGGTTGAACGCTCAGATTTTGATGATTTGTGATGACAAGGTCCGCCCACCGCACTCGCCCGAAGGCGACCCTAACGGGCGGAGGGACTAACTGTATAGGTCAAAATCTATCCGTAAGGCCGAAAATAAAGGACGCAGTGAAAGGCCGACCAAACCATGATCACGGCTTGCAAAATAAGACCCCGTCAGTCACCAATCATACCCGAGATCGAGTCGATGATGGGTTTGCGTGGCTAAACGCCCGTCGTAAATAATGCTTCATAGACGACATGACCTTCAGAGGACCCATTGGTTAAAGACCGTTGAATAAAGGGAAATGTGGGGATATAAATAGGAGGGGATCTTCCACAAAAATGGAGGAGAAAGGAGGAAGGAGCCTCCCCCTGCTAGTTCATCAACAATCAAGCTAACACTCTCGAAGGGATATCCCTTTCCTTGTTATACGCATGGGCATGGAGAAATACTTCAAAGATGTAAGCATGTCATTCATGTTAGACTCTTTCTGTAATTATCAGAAAAGTTCAATAAACTCGTACCTTTTTTGATATTCATATTCAACACAGTTTGATTTAGAGCCAATTATGTTTGGTTAATATTTATCCTCGATTTCACTTTTGATTGATCTTGCAAAAAAACACTTAAGCTAGTTTTTGTGCAAACATATGTCTTCTGTTTTTATAATGTGGTATACCTTAAGTTTTCATAAGTTAGCGAAATGGGTAGTTCATTGCTGACAAAAATTCCATTCTCCTCAATTTTGCTTAGGAAAAATCTTATCAAGTAATTTTTACATTTTGAGCAAAACGTCCTAATTTCTTAACTAACCGTTTACTACCTAACAAATATTCTCAAGATTACAATGCTAGAATCTAATATGTACAAATTCATTCAACAAGTTTACTAATTATTTTTAAGTCACGATTTTACCACCAAATTTCATCAAAAACAGAGCATCCATCTTCTAAACTAATCCTGAAATCCAACGAAAGCTAACAAGCTATTTCAACAAGACAAAAGGAACAAACAAAATTGAAATTCTAATGAATATTATAAAATCAATATGAACCAACGTATAAACTCGTATCTAACGAATCAAGGCAGAAATATGCTTGAAAATGAAAGCAGAGCATGCTATTGAAAAAATATCAAATTAATAGATGAAAATTAATAAAAGCTGAACCTCAATGACTTTCTTCGGTATTTGATTTATCAAACAAGCTCTGAGTGAAAACAAATTCTACAATACAAGTCGCTCTGAATTGAAGGCAAAACTTTTGACCGGAACTTCGACTAACGACCTCGACTTTGAACCAAAGAGAAACTCAACTTGACTCAGAACCTTTAGCTACTTTTTTTTGGGACTGTTTTGGAGGTGGTTTAAGATAGTTTTTGGAGCTAAAAATAGTAGTGTTTTTTAGGAATGAGTGTGAATAATTTTTTTCAATCAAGGGAGATGGCTGTTGAAGCTTCTTTTTTATTCAAAGAGATGATCTCTCATCTCTTGGGGGTGCTGCAGTTTTTTATCTAAGGGTGGTTGTCTCTTATTTTTTTAGGTCTTTTTTGTGTGAGTCATTTATAGATATATGGATCAATGGTGAGATAAGTGGGGGAAGTGGGAGGTGATGGATGGATATGAGGGAATCATGGGGGAGAGTGGAAGTGAGTGATGTGAAGAGTGAGGAGTTAGGCTAGAAAAGTGGGATAATGGGATTAGCAAAGTAAAACAAAAATATATAAAAAAATCAGATTAAAAAAAAAACTTTATCTATTAAAGTTTATTTTTTTGAAAGATAAATTAAATTATAAAGATAAGAAGACTAACCAAAAAATTTTATATTATAGAAAAATTAAATATTTACATGTACATTACATGATACTAAGAAAGATAAAAGTTTAAAACATCAAGATTAGACCTAAAAGAATATTTACACTAAAATAGTATAAAATTTGAGTGTGGTCAAATATTAGGTATTCACACTCACAAAACGGATTGAATCGGGGGAGAAGAAGATTGAAGAAAATGACAAAAATGTAGAAACATATAACTCCCGAGTTGATCAAATTTTGGGGGCACCGCCAATTTTGAAAGGTTTGGATTCGAAGAAGTTCGTGGAAGCCTTTCCCCCCAAGTGCGGCTCCTAAGCTCATCCCAAGGAAATTTTGCATGCCAGAAATTCCCAAGTATAATGGAACCACCGACCCTAATGAGCATGTCACTTCTTATACATGCGCAATAAAGAGGAATGATTTAGAAGATGACGAGATTGAGTATGTTCTGCTAAAGAAGTTTGGTAAAGCTTTATTGAAGGGGGCGATGATATGGTACCACAATTCGCGGCCCAATTCCATTGATTCCTTCACCATGCTCGAAGATTCCTTCATCAAAACGCACGCCTGAGCAATAAAGGTCGAGACTAGGAAGTCGGACCTCTTCAAAGTGAAACAAAAGGACAACGAAATGTTAAGGGAATTTGTATCTCGGTTCAAGATGAAACGTATGGATCTACCCCTGGTCGTGGATGATTGGGTTGTCCAAGATTTTACTCAAGGTTTGAACATACGAAGTTCGGTGGCCTCACGGCAGCTAAAGCAGAATTTAATTGAGTATCCATCTATGACATGGGTCGATGTGCATAATCGGTACCAGTCAAAAATCAGGGTCGAGGATGATCGGTTGGGAGCTCCTTCCAGTTCCGTTTATCTAAACAGGCCCGTCGGCAGAATTCAAAGGTACATCGACAGAGAACTTCGATCGAACATAGATCGGTATCAACCATACGGTGGAGATCATAGGAATAACGGCCCTGTACGCAATCTCGTTCGAAGTGATCGAAGGAACGATCGAGGACAGAGCTCCCGAGGGATCATGAGTAAGAGTGGTTTCGATAAACATGTCGAGCCCGCAGAAGCACCACGACTATCAGAATACAACTTCAACATCGATGCATCAACTATTGTATCGGCCATGGGGCAGATCAAAGATACTAGATGGCCTCGACCTATGCAAATCGATCTTACCCATAGGAACCCAAATAAGATATGCAAATACCATGGTACCTATGGTCACAAACCGGAGGACTGCAGACAACTAAGGGAGGAGGTAGCTCGTTTGTTCAACGAGGGCTACCTTCGAGAATTCTTGAGCGACCGAGCTAAGAACCACTTCAGAGACAAGGATGCAAACAGGAAGAAAGAATAGGAAGAACCACATCACGTGATTCACATGATCATTGGTGGGGCCGATATTCCACAGGGACCCATGTTCGAGCGCACCAAGGTGTCGATCACCAGGGAAAAGCGAACGAGACTATGTACCAAAAGGGACCTTGTCTTTCAATGACGAGGAAGCAGAGGGGATCTCACAACCCCACAACGATGCACTAGTAATATCTATTCTTATGAATGAAATTCAAGTCATTCGTGTTTTGATTGATCCAGGAAGCTCGGCCAACATTATTCGATCGAGGGTCGTGGAGCAACTCGGCCTACAGGATCAGATTGTGCCCGCAGCTCGGGTTCTTAATGGTTTCAACATGCCGAGTCAAACAACCAAAGGTGAAATTATCTTTCTAGTAAACGTAGTCGTGACCGTTTAAGAAACCAATTCCATGTGATCGAGGGTGATATGAGGTACAACGCCCTGCTCAGAAGACCCTAGATTCATAACATGAGGGCGGTACCTTTAACCTTTCACCAAGTTCTGAAGTTCCCAACACCAAAGGCAGTAAAAACGGTGTATCGGGAACAACATGCTACCAAAGAAATGTTTGTGGTCAATAAAGTGATACCGGTATCGGCGCTCTCATCAACAAAGGGATCGTAGTCAAGAGGAAAGCAGGAGGCCAAATAGCAACCACAAGCACCAGCCTCGACTCAATCGGAGAAGTAGGGAGCGGGCGAGAACTATGACTATAGGATCCCTCGATCCTTCATAATTCCCGACGATTCTGACACCACCAAATCGATAGTCGAAGATCTAGAACAAGTCATATTGATCGAGGACTAGCCCAAACGAAAGGTATACCTGGGCATGGAGTTAACCCCCGAGCTCAGAAACAAACTTATTCAATTCCTTATATAACATGGATTGCTTTGCTTGGTCCCATCTCGATATGATAGGGATCCCACCAGAAATCACTACACATCATCTAAGACTTCGTTTATTACTTAGTATGGAACCTATTGTTATAACGTAATGTCGTTCGGAATAACAAATTCTGGTGCAACTTATCAACGCCTAGTAAATGAACGTTTGAAGAACAACTAGGAAAATCAATGGAAGTTTATATTGATGACATGTTAGTTAAGTCTTTGCGAGAATAGAACCATTTGAAACATTTGCAAGGGACCTTCGACATACTAAGAAAGTACAACATAAAGCTCAACCTGGTGAAGCGCGCGTTCGGGGTCGGCTCGAGCAAGTTCCTCGGCTTCATGGTATCAAACGGGGGATCGAGATCAACCCCGATAAAATCAAAGCCATTAAAGATATTACGATCGTGGATAATGTCAAGGTCGTACAGAGGTTGACGGGGCATAGACGCCCTAGGGAGATTCATCTCGAGGTTCTCAGATAGAAGTCACTGGTTCTTCTCACTACTTAAGAAGAAGAGCAACTTTGCATGGACCCCGGAACGCCAACAATCCTTAGAAGAACTAAAACGATACCTGTTGATCCCGCCACTGCTTCACACCCCGAAAGAAGACAAGCAACTCTACTTATACTTAGCAGTCTCGGAAATAGCGGTAAGTGGGGTCCTAGTTCGAGAAGAGCAAGGTACGAAATTCCCTATTTACTATGTTAGTCGGACCTTAGGTGAGGCCGAGACCCGATATCCACACTTAGAAAAATTAGCGCTTGATTTAATAAGCGCCTCTAGGAAATTAAAACCATATTTCCATTGTCACCCAATTTGTGTTGTAACTACCTATCCCTTCGCAATGTTTTGCACAAACCCGAGCTTTCGGATCGATTGGCCAAATGGGGCATCGAGATTAGCGGGTATGATATCGAGTATCAACCCCGAACAGCCATCAAGTCTCAGATCTTGGTAGACTCTATGCCCGACTTCGCGCCAGCCCTCGTACCCGAGGTCGAAAAGCAACTATTATTAAAATCGTGTACATCATCGGGGGTTTGGGACCTTTTTACAGACGGTGCTTCGAACGTGAAGGGGTCCGGGTTGGGCATCATTTTGAAACAACCCACGGGTAATATAATTAGACAATGTATCAGAACTTCGAAATTAACTAACAATGAGGCCGAGTATGAGGCCATGATTGCAGGTCTCGAGCTGGCTAAAAGTTTGGGATCATAGGTCATCGAGGCCAAGTGTGATTCACTACTTGTGGTAAACCAAGTCAATAGAACTTTCAAAGTTCGAGAAGACCTAATGCAGAGGTATTTGGACAAGCTACAGGTGAATCTGCATCGATTTAAAGAGTGGACCTTACAACACATACCTCGGGAACAGAACAACGAGGATGATGCCCTTGCAAACTTGGGGTCATTGGTCGAAGATGATGAACTTAGCTCGAGGACTATCATACAAATCTCGAGATCAATGATTGAAGAAGGCTATGCCGAAATAAACTCTACTAGTCTGACATGAGATTGGAAAAATAAGTACATCGAATACCTAAATACAGGAAGCTCACATCAAATCCGAAGGAGTCGAGGACTCTACTCACAAAAGCAGAACGGTTCACCTTGGCCGAGGATGGAACACTAGTCAAAAGAATGTTCGATGGACCATTAGCGATATGCTTGGGACAGGGAGACACTGACTACGTCTTACGGGATATTCAAGAAGGCACTTGTGGAAATCATTTTGATCCCAGGTCATTAGTTCAAAAGGTTATCAGAGTAGGGTACTATTGGGCCGATATGGAAAAGGATACAAAAGATTTCGTTCGAAAGTGCGACAAATGTCAAAGGTATGCACCGATGATTCACCAGCCCGTGGAGTGACTCCACCCAGTCTTATCCCCATAGCCGTTCATGAAATGGGGAATGGACATCGTCGGCCCTCTACCATCGGCCCCAGGTAAAGCTCAGTTTATTTTATTTATGACTCATTACTTTTCTAAGTGGTTCGAAGCACAGGCTTTCGAGAAAGTTCGAGAAAAAAAAAGTCATAGACTTCATTTGGGACCACATTATATGTCGATTCGAGATACCTGCCGAGATTGTGTGCGATAATGGAAAGTAGTTCATCGGCAGCAAAGTGACTAAATTTCTCGAGGATCACAAGATTAAAAGGATTCTATCAACACCATATCATCCCAGTGAGAACGGACAAGATGAATTGACCAACAAGATTATATTCAAAATCTTAAGAAGAGATTGACCGATGCTAAGGGGAAATGGAGAGAGATATTACCCGAGGTTCTTTGAGCATACCGTACGACGTCGAAATCCAGTACGCGGGAAACACCATTCTCTTTAGTCTATGGTGTCGAAGCTCTTATCCCAGTTGAGGTCGGGGAACCTAGCCTCAGGTTTCAATATGCAACAGAAGAATAACAGAAGAATCGAGTCACGAGGCCATGAATACGAGCCTAGAATTGTTGGATGAAAGACGCGAGGCCGCCCCCGTTCGATTTGCTGCACAAAAGCAGCAGATCGAAAGGTATTACAATCGAAGAGCCAATCTTCGACACTTTAAAATCGGGGACTTGGTGCTAAGAAAAGTCACTTTCAACACTCGAAACCCGAATGAAGGGAAACAGCGTCCAAATTGGGAGGGACCATATCAGGTCCTCAACATCATCGGAAAAGGATCCTACAAGCTCGGATCCTACATCACAATCATCGCAGGGATTTGGAGTTCCAAGTAGATGATTGGGTATTCTTGAAGGTATCTCCCATGAAGGGGGTCATGCGGTTTGGAAAGAAAGGGAAATTGAGCCCAAGATATGTCGGGCCGTATATGATCACTCAAAGGATATGACATGTGGCATATAGGCTGGAGTTGCCCCCTGAAATGTCATTGGTACACCCGGTGTTTCATGTGTTCATGTTAAATAAAGTGATTGGAGACCCGTCTGCCATCGTGCCGATTGAGAGTGTTAAGGTTCACGGAGAGCTGTCATATGAAGAGGTTCCGGTTGCTATTCTTGATAGGCAGGTCCGTAAGTTGAGAAACAAGGAAATTGCATCGGTTAAATTATTATGGCGAAATCAACAAGTCGAGGAAGCTACTTGGAAAGATGAAAATGAAATGAAAAAGAAGTACCCTCATTTGTTTGAATAAGTCAGGTAGTAGTCTAGGAAGTTGTCATCTCTAAAGAATTGTATTGCTTGTCAAAACTGTGTAAAGCCACCCCACTTCCCTAGTCATTCGTCCTCTTATAACCCCTTTATATGTGTTGTATTTGTGTGTTATTGTGTTAACTGAATTATGTGGAATTTGTTGAAGTAACTGAATTTTGTGGAAATTGTTGAAGTAACTGAATTATGTGGAATTCGTTGAAATGTGTTTCGGGGGCTCTCTGGCAGGTGGATAGGTCTAATTACAAAGGAAACTCTAGCAAAAAATTTATAAAAATTGGGAGTTAGTTAAATTTGGAGGTTGGCATATAGTATTTCCAAACTCAAGTAATTCCCCGATCCTCATTCGAGGACGAATGATTTTAAGTGAGGGAGGATGTAAAGACCCGTAAAATTTTTGACTAAGAAACGATGCCTGGATAGATCCCTATGTTGATGTAACTATATGAATTTTTAAATCGGACCTTTTTGGAGTGAATAATACCCCGGGACTTAGAGGATATAATTTTTTCAGTTGTGCGAATCTGCGGTCCACTATGAGATCGCATCTCAAGTATGCATACCACATAGTGGTCGCATAGTTGGACAGATTGCTGTCCATTTTGAGTACAGCTATGCGGCCCAAAATGCGTTCTCATATCATGTATGCGGGCCGCATAGTTGTCGCGTAATTGCACCTGAGTTTTTGCTTGAGGGAGTTATGCGGCGCACTATGCGATCGCATAACAGGTATGCGAACCGCATAATTGCCGCATACCTGGGCAGACTCTTTCCCTTTTTGGCCCAGATGAAGGCCAATAATGTGGCAGGTTTGCGGACCGCATAACCGGAATGTGATTGCATTCCGGACTGCAAACCTGCATCGGGGCTCCTATTTTCTAATTTTTAAAACCTGACCCCCAGCCTAATATAACACCCATCCCTCATAATTTTAACTATTCTCTGACAAAATAGAGAGAGGAGAGAGTGGGTTCTAGTGAGAGAGAGTCCCAACTTCATCAATTTGATCCACCATCTCTACTCAGGCCTGGAATTGATCAAGTAGGACACCATTTTATTCACTACAAGAGGTAAGCTTCTACCCCGTCAACCCTAATTTCCAGAATTTTGTTAAAATGAAACGTGGATAGGTTAGTTCATGAAGATGGGGGTAGGAATATTGCATGAATGTAACCAACTAGTCATAATCTAGTAAAGGGAAATGGGTTGGAGTAATCTTTCACTAAAAATAGGCCATTTAATCTAAAGGAACACCTAGTGTTTGATAAAATGCTCAAGTGAGTTCGAGACATGATCATTATTCCTAATTCTAAGTTCAATTATGACACATTGTGAACTAGATTGAAGGTGCTAGAAGGTCCGGTGAATTGTGGTAGAAATCTAAGGAAAAATCCCAAATCGAGGTATGTATGGCTAACTTCAATCCTTGTAGAATCGTCATGCTAGTGTCCGAGCATTTGGTATGAGTTCCTTGCTTGATCATATTTGAATTGATTGTTCTAATGTGTTGAGGCGTAAGATTCTGTTCTCTGATTGTCTTAGTTATTTACCATTTCACCACGTTACTCGAAATTGTGAAATATGATTCTTTATGCTTACCCTATCATGTGCAAAATTCATCATATGTTGGAACTTATCGATATGAAGGATAGTGCTACTAAATGAATGAAAAGGGTAACGAACTCAATTGTTAAATGTATCCAAGTGCCAAAGGCTATGTAGTAAATGATGGGAAAGAAATGTGAATTGGTTTAATTGAGTTAAATGGTTATGGCGTACCTTACTTGTCTCACTGTTTTTGTAAAGGTTATTGTGCCCCTTGATTTCATGTGGTTCTCCGGTTGCTATGAACTTATACTCTTGGTGATATAAATTCTTGTGATTGAGTTGTTGCTTAGTTAAACTATATCCGGTGGGATCGGGTTGCGCGCCGCAAGAGGAGGAATAAGGATGGTATGTAGAGAAGGAACAAGGGTGCATTGTGATCCAGGTTCCATCTTTCGGCATCCATCGGAACAGCAGCAACCAGCGGATTTTGGAAGCGCGTACGGACATCCCCGACTGTGATCCAGGTTCCATCTTTCTTGAATTGTTTTCGCTCATAACTATTTACTGTTGCCTTGCCGGCAATTTTGTTTGGATTAATTGCTTTTTCTATCTTTTCTATTAGTGTTTTAAGCTTAAGGATTCATCTATTCATTTTAGTTCTGTTTTTGCATATGGGTAGTTTTGTAGACGTGGTATATCCATTGTTCTAGTGCCTGCTTGCGTTTCTGTTCTCATAGTCACTCCTTTGAGCTGTGGTTAGCTCTCGGGTTCGTAGCTTGTAGTCCTTCGTCCCGATTTTTGGTTCTTAGTGGTAGTGTTTACCTAATACCTTTGGCTTATAATGGCGGTAGCGAACAATGTGAGAGTAAGTTCATGTCCTCGGGCGGGGTTGGGGTGTGGTCCAAGGGTGGAAAGGCGGGTAAGAAAGCCTCTAGGTTGAGAATTGGGTCTTGGAACATTGGGACGTTGACGGGGAAGTCTATAGAGTTAGCTAAGATTCTTCATAAGAGGAAGATAAACATAACACGTGTTCAGGAGACTAGATAGAAGGGTACTAGGGCACGAGATGTAGACGGGTATAAACTATGGTACTCAGGGAGCCCTGGGGGCAAGAACGGGGTAGGTATTTTAGTAGACAGTGACCTCAGGGAGCTTGTGGTTGAGGTTAGGAGGGTAAATGATAGGTTGATGAGTATTAAGTTGGTAGTTGGTGGGTTTACTGTAAACGTGATTAGTGCATACGCTCCTCTGGTAGGATTGAACCAGGAGATCAAGAAGCAATTTTGGGATGATCTAGACGAGATGGTGCATAGTATCCCGCACACAGAGAAGTTGTTCATTGGCGGAGATTTCAATGGTCATATTGGGGCTAGTTCTAGGGGTTATGATGATGTGCATGGTGGGTATGGTTTTGGGGATAGCAATGAGGGAGGTAATTCACTGTTGGAGTTTGCTAGAGCTTTTGATTTGGTTATAGCTAACTCGAGTTTCCCGAAGAGGGAAGAGCACATGTTCACTTTCCGAAATTCAATGGGCAAGACTCATATTGATTACCTTCTCTGCAGGAAATGCGATAAAGGTCTATGCACTGACTGCAAGGTCATCCCGAGTGAGCACCTCACGACTCTGCATAGGCTCCTAGTTATGGACCTGGAGATCAAGAGGAGTAGGAGGAAGAGGGCGGGGTGCAGGCAACCTAAGATCAAGTGGGGTAACTTGACCAAGGAAAAAGCTCAGGAGTTAGGGGAGAAGTTGGTGGCTATGAGGACCTGGCTGAGTATGGGGGACACGTCTAGTATGCAGTCCATGACTGCGGATTGCATTAGGGTAGCTGCTAGAGAGGTCTTAGGGGTCACAAAGGGTTTTACTGGGGGTCATAAAAGGGACTGGTGGTGGAATGGAGAGGTTCAAAGTAAAGTGGAAGCTCAGAAATCTGCTTATTTGAAGCTAGTAGAGAGTACAAACGAGGAAGAAAAAAGGACTTACCGGGAGTGTTACATAAAGGAAAAGAAAGAGGCAAAGTTAGCAGTTACGATGGCTAAGAACGCAGCATTTACTCGTTTATAAGAGGAGCTCGAGGGCAAAGGTGGGGATAAGAAGTTGTACCGGTTGGCCAAGGTGAAGGAGAGGAAAGTTCGTGATTTAGACCAAGTCAAGTGCATCAAGGACGAGGATGGTAGAGTATTGATGGACGAAGCACTCATTAAGAGAAGATGGCAGACATACTTCCATAAACTGTTAAATGAGGAGGGGAATAGATGCATTGTGTTGGGTGAGTTGGAGACATCCAAGAGTCGGCAGGAGTTTAGGTACTGTAGGCGGATTACGGTAGAAGAGGTGGAAGGAGCGATGCGTAAGATGTGCAGGGGCAGAGCAAAGGGGCCAGACGAAATCCCGGTGGAATTCTGGAAGAGCGCGGGGCGGGCAGGTTTGGAGTGGCTCACTAGGCTGTTTAATGTTATTTTTAAGGCAAAGAAGATGCCCGATGAATGGAGGTGGAGTACGATGGTTCCGCTTTACAAAAACAAGGGTGATATCCAAAATTGCAACAATTATAGAGGTATCAAGTTATTGAGTCACACTATGAAGGTTTGGGAGAGAGTGATGGAGGCCAGGGTGAGGAAGTGCATGTCTATTTTCGAGAATCAGTTTGGATTCATGCCGGGGCGTTCGACTACAAAAGGGATTCATCTGGTAAGGAGATTAGTAGAGCAGTACAGGAAAAGGAAGAAAGATTTACATATGGTGTTTATTGAACTTGAGAAGGCATACGATAAAGTTCTGAGGGAGATCCTGTGGAGGTGTTTGGAGGTTAGCGGCGTTCCGAAAGCGTACATTCGGGTGATTAAGGATATGTATGATGATGCTAAGACTCGGGTGAGGACTGTGGGTGATGACTCGGACCATTTCTCTGTGGTGATGGGGTTGCACCAGGGATCGGCTCTTAGCCCATTTTTGTTTGCCTTGGCGATGGATGTACTGTCGCGTCACATCCAAGGGGAGGTGCCTTGGTGCATGCTATTTGCCGATGATAAAGTGTTGATTGATGAGATGCGTAGCGGAGTTAACGCGAGGTTGGAGGTTTGGAGACAGTCCTTGGAGTCTAAAGATTTCAAACTGAGTAGAACCAAGACAGAATACTTGGAGTGCAAATTCAGTGAGACCTATGATGCATACGTAGAGGTTAAGCTTGATGCTCAAGTTATCCCCAAGAGAGCGAGTTTTAAGTATCTCGGGTCTATTATCCAGGGTAACGGGGAGATTGATGAAGATGTTACACATCGCATCGGAGCGAGGTGGATGAAGTGGAGGCTCACTTTCAGTGTTCTATGTGATAAGAATGTTCCGTTAAGACTTAAGGGTAAGTTTTATCGAGTGGTGGTTCGACCAGCTATGTTGTACGGAGCTGAGTGTTGGCCAATCAAGAACTCCCACGTGCAGAAGATGAGAGTAACAGAGATGAGGATGTTGAGATGGATGTGTGGGTTTACCAGGCGAGATAGAATTAAGAATGAAGCTATCGGGGATAGAGTGGGAGTAGCCTCCGTGGAGGACAAGATGCGGGAGTCGCGGCTGAGATGGTTTGGACACGTTAGGAGAAGAAGCATTGATGCCCCTGTCAGGAGGTGTGAGAGGTTGGACATGGAGAGTGTGAGAAGGGGTCGAGGTAGGCCTAAGAATTACTGGGGAGAAGTGATTAGGCAGGACATGGCGTTGCTTCAGCTCACTAAGGACATGACACTTGATAGGAGGATGTGGAGGTCGAGGATTAAGGTAGAAGGTTAGTAGGCAGTTTATAGTATTCACCGATAGGTCGAGGATATTCTTTGATTTTTATTACGGTATGTGGTTTCTTTCGCCTTAGGTATTGTATTCTGTGTTTCTATTATTGGATACTGTCTATTTTTATTATGTTTTTATTATTATTATTATTATCTTTTTTTTTCTTCTTCCTTGCTTCCCTCTTCTTCTTCTTTCCCTTCCTGAGCCAAGGGTCTATTGGAAATAGCCTCTCTACCTGCATTAGGTAGGGGTAAGGTCCGTGTACAGACTACCCTCCCCACACCCCACATGTTGGGACCAAACTGGGTTCGTTGTCATTGTATGTATGTTTAAAAGATCTAATGTAGGTAATGGCGAAAGAGGAAAATGGACTTAATGTTATGAATAGATATATGCTTTTGATTTATCTCTTGCTACCTCATGTAAATAATGTATGCTATAAACACGGGGAGAAACGAGTCGGGTAGGAAAGGCTAAACATGCTTGCTTGACCAGGTCACTCGGCCATGCGTCGGTCCCGTCCCTCGGTTTTTGGGGTGTGACAAACTTGGTATCAGAGCCTAAGGTTTTAAAGTGTCCTAGGATGTCTCGGAGTCGTGTCTTGTAGAGCCCTTCTTATCGATGTGTTGTCGACCACATCTATAAGTTGGGGGCTGCTTGGACATTTAGAAAAAATACCCTTCATTGTTATTCTGTATCGTGCGATGGAGTGAAAGGTGAGGTTGTCTCTCTCTAACTTGTGCATTGCTTTAACTTTCAGCAAATGACACCTGGGAAGAAAGCACGACTCGGCCAACAGGCCAATGCCACCCCAGGAGTGGCCACTGATTCCCAATTAAACGATGCGGGTGAGAATAATTCCCCGACGATGAATCAGCCTAATTCCTCCACACCAAACCAGACCATCCCAACTCCTACTCCAGCGGAGGGTGCCACAATCCCTCGTTGATATTCCTGATCCCCCTCCAGCCCCAGCTTCCGGTCCCGGTATTTCTGATGGGGACCTTAGGGGAGCTATTCAGATGTTGACACAACTGGTGGCCTCTCAGGAACAGAGATCAAAATTTCCCCCACATCCTTTAGCGAGCAAGGAGATTCTTTCGGTTCTAGGGTTAATAGGTTCCTTCAGTTAGCCCCTCCAGAGTTCACAGGTACCGACCCCAAGGCGGACCCTCTGGATTTTATTGATGAGATGTGTTGATACCCAATTTTTCCTCAAATTATTTGCAAACTAGCATATGAGCTTTCTAAAGTACTTTTGTAATAATGAGTATTTTTCTATATTTTTATTAAATTATTTTCCTGTTTATTTTAATATTTTATATTTAAATGATCCATAAATTATGCTCTAAATAATTTCAAAATAT
>ML293478.1:42380-108300 GCA_005239495.1 Nicotiana undulata | reverse complement strand
TGATAGACACGGGCACACCATAAAGGCGAACAATCTCCCGGATATATAACTCAGCCAACCGCTTTGAAGTATAAGTACTTGCCACCGGAATGAAATGTGTTGATTTAGTCATCCTATCCACAATAACCCAAACTGCGTCAAATTTCCTCTGAGTCTGCGGGAGTCCAACAACGAAGTACATAGTGATACGCTCCCACTTCCACTCAGGAATCTCTATGTGTTGAAGCAAACCACCAGGTCTTTGATGTTCGTATTTTACCTACTAACAATTTAAGAAACGAGCCACATACGCAACAATGTCCTTTTTCATCCTTCTCCACCAATAATGTTTCCTCAAATCTTGGTACATTTTGGATGCACCTGAGTGAATCGAATACTTAGAACTGTGAGCCTCCTCAAGGATCAACTCACGAATGCTATCAACGTTAGGCACACATATACGACCATGCATCCTCAAAACACCATCATCTCCAACTGTAACCTACTTGGCACCACCACGCTGAACTGTGTCTCTAAGAACCACCAAATGCGGGTCATCATCCTGCCGCTCCCGAATACGCTCAATTAGAGAAGACCGAGCGATTGTGCAAGCTAGAACACTTCTGGGCGAAATATCCAACCTCACTAATTGATTAGCCAACGTTTGAATGTCTGAAGCTAACGGTCTCTCACCGACTGGAATATACGCAAGGCTGCCCATACTAACCACCTTCTTACTCAATGCATCGGCTACCACGTTGGCCTTCCCTGGATGATATAATATGGTGGCATCATAATAATGCAGTAACTCTAATCATCTTTGCTACCTCAAATTTAGTTCTTTATGCTTGAATAAGTACTGGAGACTGCGATGTTCAGTGAAAACCTCACACGACACACCATAAAGATAGTGCCTCCAAATTTTCAATGCATGAACAATGGCTGCCAACTCTAAGTCATGAACATGATAATTCTTCTCATGGACTTTCAGCTGTCGAGACGCATATGCAATCACCCTACCATCCTGCATCAACATTGCTCCAAGGACAACTCGGGAAGCATCACAATACACCGCGAAAGAACCCGAACCTGATGGTAACACCAACACCGGTGCTGAAGTCAAGGCTGTCTTGAGCTACTGAAAATCTCACCTCGCACTCATCTGACCATTTAAATGGGGCACCCTTCTAGGTCAATTTAGTCACTGGGACTACTATGGATGAAAACCCCTATACGAAACGACGGTATTAACCTACTAAACCCAAGAAGCTCCTGATCTCCGTGGTTGTAGTAGGTCTAGGCCAATTCTTGACTACCTCAAACTTCTTAGGATCAACCTGAATACCCTCCGCTGATACAATATGTCCCAAGAAGGCTATTGAATCTAACCAGAACTCACATTTAGAAAACTTGGCATACAACTGATTATCTCTCAAAGTCTGGAGTGCTATACGGAGGTACTGCTCATGTTCTTCCCCACTGCGGGAGTATATAAGAATGTCATCAATGAACACGATTACGAAAGAGTCCAAATGAGGCTTGAAAACCCGATTCATCAAATCCATAAAGGTTGTTGGAGCATTAGTCAGCCCAAAAGACATAACCAAAAATTCATAGTGCCCATACCTCGTTCGAAAGGCTGTCTTAGGAACATCTGACGCACTAATATTTAGCTGATGATAACCCGACCTCAAATCAATTTTCGAAAATACTCAAGCACCCTAAAGCTGATCGAATAAGTCATCAATTATCAGCAACATATACTTATTCTTTGTAGTAAATTTATTCAGTTGTCGGTAATCTATATACATCCTCATCGATCTGTCTTTCTTCTTTACAAACAAAACTGGTGCACCCCAAGGCGAGACACTAGGCCTGATAAAACCCTTATCTAGCAAGTCTTGCAACTATTCTTTCAATTCTTTCAACTCTGGTGGGGCCATCTGATATGGAGGAATGGAAATGGGCTGAATGCCTAGAGCCACATCAATATAGAAATCAATATCCCTGTCGGGTGGCATCCCTGGCAGGTCTGCTGGAAATACCTTGGGAAACTCACGAACGATAGGAGCTGACTTTATGGAAGAAACCTCGGCATCAGAATCACGAATATGGTCCAAATAATCCAAACACCCATTCTCCACCATGCGGCAAGCCTTGGCATATGAATCACCCGGCTGGGAGAATGACCATGAGTCCCTTTCCATTCTAATCAAGGCAACCCCGGCAATTCTAAAGTAACTATCTTGGGGTGACAGTCCAAAATGGCATAATAGGGTGACAACCAATCCATGCCCAATATAATATCAAAATCAACCATGTCTAGAAGTAAAAGATCCACACTAGTTTCAAGACCTTCACTGACTACCACACACAAACGATACACACGATCTACCACAATAGAATCCCCCACCGGTGTAGACACATAAGCAGGAACACTCAAGGAATCACGGCGCACATTCAAATACGAGGCAAAATAGGATGATACAAAAGAGTAAGTAGACCTCGGATCAAACAAAACTGAAGCAGCTCTATCACAAACTGAGATGATACATGTAAAAACAACGTCGAAGGACTCTGCCTCAGGACTGGATGGAAATGCATTTAGTCGGGGCTGGGGCCCGCCACCCTGAACCACCTCTAGCGGGCTGACCTCCACTTCTAGCTATCTGACATCTACCTCTAACATTCTGGACTCTACCTCTAACTACCTGACCCCTACCCCTTGCTAGTTGGGCAAGCGGTGTTGCAGCTGGTGCCGGAACTATGGCACGAGAACCCTGGTACTGATGTTGATTACCCAGAAACTTCGGACAAGCTCTCCGAATATGCCCATATTCACCACACTCAAAACATCCCTCCTGATATGAGGACTGACCTTGACGAGCCGGCTGACCACGATAATAACTCTGCAAAAGAGGTGCTCTGATAGGGGCTGAAGGAGCACTATAGACTGGCTGAGCAGAAGGAGGCATATAAGAACCAAGAGCCCCAGAAGTACCATGTGAAGCCTGTAGTGCTGAATGGAATGGCCTGGAAGGATGGCCTCTGCTAAATGAAGTCCCGCCTCCAGATGAGGCACCACTGAAACCACCGGAATAGTGAGGTCTCTTTTCTGACCCCTGACCTCCCATCCCAAGAACTGACTCAATCCTCCTAGCTATATTAGTCGCGTCCTGAAGAGAAATCTAGGCCCCTGTCTCCTTGGCCATCTGCAACCTGATGGGCTGAGCGAGGCCATCAATAAACCGTCTGACCCTCTCTCTCTCTCTCTCTCTCTCTCTATCTCTCTCTCTCTCTCTCTCTCTCTCTCTCTCTCTCTCTCTCCGTGTGAGAAATAAGAGAATAGCATGTCTATCCAAGTCCACGAAACGAGTCTCGTACTGGGTCACGGTCATGCTACCCTACTGAAGTCGCTCAAATTGATGACGTTTCTCCTCTCGAGTAGTAACAAGCAAGAACTTCTCCAAAAAGAGATGAAAGAACTGATCCCAAGTCAGAGCAGTCCCTCCACCATTTCTTGGCAGAACCAGTCATCTGAAAAGCCGCGAAATCTACCACATTGGTCTCCAGAATACCTATATTATGCAGTACCTCATGACAACTATCCATATATTTTTGAGGATCCTCCAAAGTCTCACCACTGAAATGGACAGGAAATAGTTTAATAAACTTGTCAAGTCTCCACAAAGCATCTAAAGACATGGATGCCCCATTAACGAGCGGCACTACTACAATTGGCTGGATTGGCCACTGGGGTTTGAACCTGAGGAGTAGTCTGAACCGGAGTGTGGGAAGCAGGAGTCTGGACCCCTCTTCCAGCCTGAGATACGGCTGCTGCAACAGGGAATGTGCTAGTCTAGGCCACACTCTCTATCAAGCCCACTAAAATAACCAAAGCATCCTGAAGAACCGGGGTAACAATAAACCCCTCAGGGACTTGAGTTGGTCCCGCTAGAAAGGTTTGAGCTGGAACCCCCTCATTAATCTTGATCTGAGGTTCCACAGCTGGGGCTGCTGCCTGAGCAATGGGTTGAGTCTTGCCCCTACCTCGACCACTGGCGTGGCCTCGGCCTCTGCCCCTAGTAGGAGTTGTTGCTGCTGGAGGACCGGAATGTTGGTCAGCGGAAGAGGAAGCACATGTTCTCTCCATCTGCGAGAGAATAGAAGAATCCAATCAGTATTTGAGATATAAGAATCGCACGATAGAATAAAAATAAAAATGGAGTTGTTTCATAACTCAATAGCTTGCGAGAGATAAGTACAGACGTCTCTGTACCGATCCTTCAGACTCTACTAAGCTTGTTCGTGAATTGTGAGACCTTAGCAACCTAGTGCTCTAATACCAACTTGTCACGGCCTAAATTCCCAATCTTAGGGATCGTGATGGCGCCTAACACCACACTTGCTAGGCAAGACAATGCTAGAGTTCGCTTAACTATTTCCTTTGATTAATCATTTAAACATGATAAAATTTTAAAATAAACTTACTCTAATGGCTTTCAATGCATAAATCCGAATATAAAGTAATAAACAATTAAAAAAACCGAGTCACGAACTAATTATATAAATAACTCTAAAATCGCCCCAGAGTCTGGTGTCACAATTCATGAACCACTAAAGAATACTATATATAATGGGCTGAAAGAAATAATATAAATGTTTTGAGAAAATATAAAACAATCTTTACGAACTAAGAGAAGACTCTCGGGATCTGCGAACGCCGGCACATATACCTCGTGTCTCCGAAAAATAGATAATTGTTCTAAATATCTCTACTGCTGGCCGGTACCTAGATCTGCACAAAAGAGTGTAGAGTGTAGTATCAGTACAACCGACCCCATGTACTGAGTAAGTGTCAAGCCTAACCTCGACGAAGTAGTGACGAGGCTACGGCGGGGCATTAACAATATAACCTGTGAACAATAGTAAATGAAGCAAGAAGGAAATCTAAAACAAAAAAATAATAACTGTAGCAACAATTAAAATAACTCAGTCACATTTTCCAGGTCTCAGCTATAGCCAATTATCACGTAAGTTTCAAAATTTCCGAACTTTGACTTTAAAATAACGGTAGTGCAAAACATGAAAAATAGTAAAGTAAAACAGTAAGTTTTCAAATCTTTGCTTTCTTTGAAAATCAGTAAAACATAAGTGTCCTCCCTTATTGCTCCTTATTGCGGTGTGCAACCCACTCCCACATGTCCACCCTTATTGCTCCTCCCTATATATATATATATATATATATCACCCTTATTGCTCCTGTTGCGGTGTGCGACCCGATCCCACCTGTCCACCTTTATCACTCATTGTTGCGGCGTGCAACCCGCTCCCACCAGACATATCATATCAGTTTATTTATAAATTTTCACAATCCAGGCCATGCCTTTCACGATACTTTTGTCTCAACAACTATAAACAAGAAATTATATTTTCTCATAAACTTCATCAATATCATCTCAACCATGAAACCAACAGGAACATAAATATGTGTCTCGTAAAACAATATCAAACTTCTTATCCTTTATGTATCACAAGGAAACCAAGAAAACAACCAATACTCTTCCAAAATAATTACGACAAGACTTAACAACAAAGTAACAAAGCCAAGTAATCATAGAACAATTAATAAGCATAAAACAATTAAGACATGAATTAATTAAATTGGCAACGGGGAAGGGATCATGTTTAACAGATAATTTGGTGGTGCATAGATACTCGTCACCTCACCTATACACCATACATATGCAAATTCACATAGCAAATAAGTTGGGGATTCCTATTCCCTCAAGTCAAGGTTAAACCAAGCACTTACCTCAATTTCGCAGGCCACTCACTGTTCAATTATAGCATTTCCTTTTGAATTCACCTCCGATACACTCGAATCTAATCATAATTAACTTAATATCATTAATTAAGGCTAAAGGAACTAACTTTATTGAAAATCTTAATTTTTCCTATGTTTTCTAAAAAAAAGTATTAAAAAAAACCGGCCCCGGGCTCGCTTGGTCCAAACTCGGGGTTCGGACCAAATTACATTTACCCATCACCCACGAACCCGAATATACAATTAGTTTCAAAATCCGACCTCAATTCGAGGTAAATATTCGATTTTTAGTAAATTCCCTAATTATACCCAAACTCTCAATTTTTACCATGAAAATTCTTAGTTTTTATTTAAAAGTGATGAAAAACAATGAGTAATTGAAAGAGTAAAGTTTAGATATGATTACCAATGACTTGGGTATGATATTTGGTGAAGAAATGTGTTCATAGGGATGTGGGGTTTGAAAAATATGAAGAAGAAGAAGTCTGCCCATTTTTTAAATGTTTAAATATGCATGGGCCAGCCTCTTATGCGTTCGCGACAAAAGGGTTGTGTCCGCACAGCACTGACCCCGCTTGGCCTACGCATTCATGGGCCTAAGACTGCGTTCGCATAGGCTATTAACCATCCCCCCCCCAGCCCATCTAAAGCATTGCGTTCGCAAGTGGCAAGGCGCGTTCGCGTAGAGCAACCCACCCAGTGCTCCGCGTTCGCGTCTTGTCGTATGCGTTCGCATAAAATAACCCATCCCCTCTCTCCGTTTGTTCATTGCGTTCCCGTGGGTTACCATGCGTTCGCATAGGGTATTTACCTGGACACCAGCAAACAACAATACACCAGATTTTTCTAAGTTCAAAAGTACTTTGACGCCTATCCGAAACTCACTCGAGCCCTCGGGGCTCTAAACAAAACATGCACGCAAGTCTAAATATATCATATGGACTTGCCCGTGTGATCGAGTCATGAAAATAACATGTAAAACTATTAATTAAAGCTCAAAACTCATCATTTCCTGAAGAATACTTAAAGTTCATTATCTCTCAACCGGATGTCCGAATCACGTCAAATAAACTCCGTTTTTCACCAAATTTCATAGTAAACCTTTAAATACTATAACAAATCTGTACCGGGCTCCGAAACCAATATATGGGCCCGATACCAATGGTTTCAAATATTAATTATTTTCTTTATTTCATAAATATTTCAGGAAAAGAATTTCTTTCAAAAATTAATTTCTAAGGCTTGGGACCTCGGAATTCATTTCCGGGCATACTCTTAAGTTCCATATTTTTTTGCAGACCTCTCGGGATTGTCGAAACACAGATCCGGATCCGTTTACTCAAAATGCTAACCAAAGTCAACCATAATCAAATTTTAACTCTAGAAATCACTATTTCTCATATTTTCACATAAAAGCTTTCCGGTTTCACGCTCGGATTGTGTACGCAAATCGAGGTATTTAAAATTAAACCTTTTTATGGCTATGAAGCCTAGAAGGGAGTCTAAATTCATAAAATGAACCCTTGGGTCATCACATTAAGAAAGTTATACCCCTAGAAATGATGACTCATAAACTAAATGAAGACCTATCCTTCGTACCTGTCAAGCAAAAGAAAAGAAAGCAGGGTTCATTCAAGAATCAAGTGATCGATGAAGAGGTCATGAATTATTAAGCTTTCTAGATGCGTATTCTAGTTTCAATTAGATAAAAATGGACCCTTCAGATGAGGAAAAAACCTCCTTTATTACAAATAGGGGGACTTGTTGTTACAAAGTCGTGCCTTTTGGCTTGAAAAATGCTAGAGCCACGTATCAAAGGCTAGTGACCAAGATGTTCCAGAAGCACCTGGGGAAAACAATGGAGGTGTACATAGATGACATGTTGGTGAAATCAACACAAGTAGAAGATGATTTCCATCATCTCTCAATTACTTTCGAGATCCTCCGCAGGTATAACATGAAATTAAATCCAGAAAAATGTGCCTTCGGTGTTGAATCAGGTAAATTTTTGGGTTTTCTCGTATCAAATAGAGGTATTGAAGTAAATCATGAAGTTATTGAATAAATACTCGATATACTCACGAGCAAAAAAGAGGTTCAAAGATTAACATGCAGGATTGCAACTTTAGGAAGATTCATCTCCAGATCTTCAGAGAAGAGTTTTAAATTCTTCTCAGTCTTAAAGAAGCAGAATCAGTTCGAATGGACTGAAGAATGCCAACAAGCTCTTAAAGATTTGAAGGCCTACCTATCGAATCCCCCGCTGCTGTCTAAACCAAAGGAAGGGGAAATGTTATATGTTTATCTTGCTGTTGTAGAAATTGTCGTAAGTGCAGTCTTGGTAAGGGAGGACAAAGGTAAACAATCTCATATCTACTACGTAAGTAAGTCCTTATTAGATGCTAAAACTAGATATCCTCATCTAGAAAAATTAGCCTTAGCTCTAATCATGGCATCTAGAAAGTTAGGACTGTACTTTTAGTGTCACCCAATTACTGTCGTAACTTCATATCCACTGAGGAATATTTTACATAAGCAAGAATTGTCAGGAAGATTAGCTAAATAGGCAATAGAACTAAGCGAACATGACATAGTCTATCAGCCTAGGACTGCAATAAAGTCTTAGGTTTTAGCTGATTTCGTAGTTGATTTCAATAGCAGCATAATTCCTGAAGTGGAAAAAGAACTGCAAACCTTCACTCGGGCTAATCCAGGAATATGGACCCTATTCACTGACGGCTCTTCTAATATAAAAGGAGTCGACTTGGGGATTGTTTTAATACCACCTACGGGTGAAAAGATAAGACAGACTATTAAATGTTATCCTATAATCAACAATGAAGTAGAGTATGACGTAGTCATTGCAGGACTTGAATTAGCACGAGAACTTTCAATCGAGCAAATCGTGATCAAAAGTGACTTACAACTAGTGGTAAACTAGATGCATGGGGACTTATACTGCTAGAGAGACTCGAGAGCAAAAATATATGGAAAAGACACGAGACCTGATAAGGCAATTCCAGTCATGGAAGATTATGCAAATACCTAGAGAGGAAAACGCAGAAGCGGATGCATTAGCTAATCTTGCAGCAGTTACTGATGTAACGAATAAAGAAAATACTATTGTGATACAATTGTTTCATTCAGCAATCAACCAGGACAAAAATGAGGTAACATTCAATAATTTAACCTGGGATTGGAGAAACAAAATTGTAACTTTTTTTCAGAATGGTATCGAAAAGCAGCACGGTACTGCCTAGTTCGTGATACCCTATACCGCAAAATGTTTGGAGGTCCCCTAGAAATGTGACTTGGACCCAATCAAACTGAATACGTAATGAAAGAGGTACACGAAAGCCATTGTGGAAACCATGCAGGAGCAAGGTCTTTAGACAAAACCCAAATCAAAGTAGGATATTATTGGCCCAAAATGGAAGAAGATGCTGAGAATTTCGTAGCTAAATGCGATAAATGCCAGCGATATGCTGACAATATGCATCGACAAACAGAATTTCTCAACCAAGTTATATCGCCATGGCCGTTTATGAAATGGGGGATGGATATAGTAGGACCTCTTCCTCCAGCTAAAGGAAAGGTACAATTTTTACTTGTATTAACAGATTATTTCTCAAAATGGGTAGAGGCAGGTGGTTTTAAACAGGTGCGAGAAAAAGAAGTGAAAAGCCTCAAATGGAGAAACATCATATGCCATTTTGGTGTACCAAAGGAAATCGTATGTGACAATGGCCCACAATTTATAGGCTCACAAATCACAGAATTCTTCCAAAGATGGAAAATCAAATGAATCACTTCTTCACCATATTATCCCGTGGCTAATGGGAAAGCGGAGTCAACGAACAAAATCATTGTCAACAATTTGAATAAACGGTTGGAAAAAGCTAAGGGAAATTGGCCCGAAGAACTACCGGTAGTATTATGGGCTTATAGAACTTGCAAAAACAACCATGGGAGAAACCCCATTCGTGCTTGTTTATGGTTCAGAAGCTTTAATACCAGTGGAAATTGGTGAGCAACATAAGAAACAAACAACGACGAGTTGAGAACAAATCTGGATTTGCTCGAGCAAAGGAGAGAAGTTGCGTTAATACGCATGGCAGCCCAAAAACAAATTATAGAGCGATATTACAATAGAAAAGCCCACCTCAGATATTTTAAAATTGGGGACTTCGTCCTTACAAAGTCTTCCAATCAAAAAAGGAGGTCGGTGCAGGAAAACTGAATCCAAATTGGGAAGGACCCTACAAAGTCCGTGGCATTGCTGGGAAAGGCGCTTATGAGCTAGAAACCATGGATGGTAGAATTTTATCAACAAGCTGGAATGTCGTTCATTTGAAGAAATATTACTTCTAAGGAAAAGGAATACCCACGGTCAGGTATCATTACGTTCGATTTCATTTTCGTACAATTAAAATTATACTAACCATTTTAGATGATAGGCAAAAATCTAATCCATAACCAGATGATGATATTAGACATGCATAAACACGAGGAAGTAACTGAATTCCCGGTCTAGGGTTACAACTTTCTGATGGGTGTTTTAAAGGGTTAAGCAGTCATCATCTAAACTATATACCTTCGGGTCCCGTATGTTTTTCCTTTTCAAGAAAAGGACCACAAGAAAGGAATAGTCAAGTGCTCAAGATTTAATTCTTCAAATCTCAAACACTTGGGGGACTATACAGTGTGGAAGGCAAAGAAGAAGCAAAGAAGACTATAAAAAAAAGTCAAAGCTCAAGCCTGAAGATCCATTTTTCCCAACTAGTCAAGCGTTATGAGCAAAATCAAAGAGCCAAAGACAAAAACACAAAGCCTGATTCAAAAACCTACAAAAAAACATGTTCGTAAATGTAAACGAATGTTTAGGTTAAAGGAAGAATGTTAGTTATGGGTAAAAATACATACCCATGTGTTTATTCAAAAACGGTTGTAAAGGAAAATAATTACGGGTAAAAATTCATACCCTTGTGTTTATTCAAAATATGTTGTAAAGAAAATAGTTATGAAATAGTTATAGACGATACTCAAACACATGTAAAATATTACGAAAGTTCGAATAATACAAAGACTTTCTTCAAAATATTGTTTAAAAAAACATGTCAATTCCTATCTCTCTTTTGTATGTTTACACTATTATGAAGTTGATACGTCTTCTTCATTAAGTGTCGATCATAAAGGGCCCTCTTTTATAAATCGCTTATTTATAAAAGACACGAAATATCAAAGCATTCTCAATGCAAAATTAAAAACTAAGGGGTAGAACAAAAACCCTAACGAAAAGCATGCAAACACTTGAGAGTAAAATAAAAACTCGAGAAATCATAAGTCATGTTGATATTAATATTAATATTATGGCAAAACTAAGTATTAACTTAGTTTAAGCCAGATTTGTTTATACAAGGTTGCCCCTAAGTTGTCATTTGAGACTTACAAGAACCAAACTTTACCCCCAAATGAGACCGGAGGTAACCACCAATTATTCCAAAGAAATAAGGAAAAAGACAAGGTTCAATAAACTCTTCACTAGACACTAGGGGAATTATCTTCGGCAACAGGAGGAGCGGCTTGAGATGGCGAGGCTTGAGCAGCAGCTTCATCAGGTACGATTTCATTACCGGTTGGGACCTCAACTTCAGGTGATGAGAAATTTTCACTCTGCTGAGACTTTTCAATTGTCTCCTTGGTTTTGGCAATTTCAACTTCTAAGTAAAAATTCTCTTGGCCCATTTCCGTCAATGTGTCAAGTCGGGCATTCAAATAAGCCCAACTAACATCAACAGCTGCTTTGTCCTCAAGAGCCTCGTAGTATTTCTCCCATTGTTCGATATAGGATCTTAGCTCATCTCTCTCAACCACAATAGCATCATAAGAAGCCTGCAAAGGGGCAATGGATCTTTCCAGAAACTGAATCTTGTCTGAAGATTCACGGAGGTCTTCTTGGGTCTGAGTAAGTGATTGCACAAGTTCACCAGTGTAAGCCTCCTTTTGATCCAACAAAGCCTTCAAGCTTCGTATCTCTTCAGTAGCATGGGAAAGTCGTTGCACAAAGGAAGACTCCAAGATGTTTTTATCCTTACCTGCCTGATTTGATGATGCCTTCTCTATGGCCAGTTCCACTGCAATTACTCTGATCTGCTTCTCCAAGGTACATTTCTCCTCCTCTACTGCCTTCATATCAAGCTAAAGACTCTCGAACTTCTCTTTCCAGTTGTCGGCCTCGATATGATAGTCATTTTCCAATTGCTCCGTATGAACGATTATTTTCATTAATTTTGTGCTAATAATATTGATATGTATAAAAGGAAAAGTTAGATACAGAAAAGGATATGAAAAGAAGGAGGGATGATATAAATTCTACCTCCAGAGACGAGTGCACAATCTCGTTCATCCAAGTTAAGGAGCTGTGACTTTCCATCTTAGACTTCTCAACCGGGCCTATCAGGGGCTTTAGCCATACATCCGTTTGGCTTGACTTCTTTAAGAGGTTGCCTCCCGCAGGAACCTCTATCATTATTTGCTTCATCACCCCACTACTGAAAGATCCTATTTCAATGATAGAAGGCACAGAAGTAGGGGTAGATGAAGGAGCCACGGATGGAATAGGCCAGGGAGCAGAAACAGTAACGGGAGTAGTAAACGAAAGTTTCACAGGAGTAGACGGAGGGAAAATAGCAAGAGGTGCTTCCTCTGTAATTGTACCAAAGCCTTGGTGGAAAAGTTGTTCAATTGATTCATTAACAAGAGAGGGAGTTGCATCTTCAGGAGCAGAATGCTCTGATTTAAGTGCGGGAGGATCAGCAACGGACAGGCTCATCGTCAGATACGACCCTCCTTCTTCGCGACCTCTAAATCAAATAGCCCTCCTCCTGTTCTTCCTCATCCTCCAAGGTATGGGACCCACTTGCCTTCCTTTTTGACGAAGAGGAGTTAACAATGATTTCTTGGGCCTTAGCCAAAGAAAGTTTTTTAGTGGACACGTCAGCAGCAGAGATTCCATGAGCAGGAAACCCTAACAAATGAAAGGGATCAGAAAAGCTCGAAAAGAGAAAGAAAAGAAGTATTAAAAAAACCTTACCATGGGTTTTCACCTTCCAACCAAACCTCGATGAGAGGTACTTCCAAGAACGTTCTTCCATAGGAGAGATCAACAGTAATTTTTCTACCCGATCATGGAAACCGGAGACATTCTCGACGGTTCCCATGGTTGCTGCAAAAGCAAAAAAATAGTCATGGTAATGGTAATTTATCAAAAATAAAGAAGGAAAGTGAGCAAAAATGTACTCACGTGCCAAGGTCCACCTCTCAAGGAAGGGGATATTTTCTTCGCCTACTAAACCTGCAGTAGGGACATCAACATAGCGAACATACATCCTCTATCTTTGTCATCATCAGGTATAAATAAAACTCTTTTACTCCTAGCCGTGAGAGTAAAAACTCCTATGCGGAGTAGCATCGGGGAATAGAGGTGAATAAGATGATGGAAAGTAAAAGGAACTGAAGCTAAGTTGGCCAAATACCTAAGGCATGCAACTGCCCTCCAAACAAAAGGACAGGTCTGTCCCAAACAAACATTGAAAAATCGACAGAATTCTATGATGACAGGGTCGATGGGAGGCTTAAATCCTAAAGTGAAGGGATAAGTGTATACAAAAGAATACCCAGTTCTATAAGAGGTTATTCTCTGATTGTCATTAGGAACTACAACTGGAAAATAAGATTTCCAACATCAATATCTACGTACAAGTGACACCAAACCCTCTGTTATTTGGGTAGGATAAAGGTCAGCACTATCATGTGATGACATAGAAGAAAGTTGTTTACTAATGGCCTCACTATCCTTTACAAAAGAAAACTCTTCAGGGACAATCTTATCGACTCTACGTTCACGAAGTGGTTCGTTAGGTTCCCTACTCTTCGAAGAAGATATAGAAGCACTAGCCCTCGAAGAAGACGAAGAAATATTAGACCTAGAATATGTCGGAGGAGTAATATGAGAAGAAGAACCCCTGGAAGGTGTAGAACTTAAACTTCTTAGTCTACCACCCCTCCTACTCCGGATTGGAGCAGAAGAAGGAGATAGTTCGTCTACAGTGATAACTTTTTTAGGTTGCTGGCTTGAGGAAGACATGTTTACAAGAAAGAAGAATTTACAAACAGTGAAAGAGAGTTAGAAGTTTTTTGTGAAAGCAAAGGAAAGAAAAGAGGTATTTATACTCAGAGGCGACCGTCAAAAATGGAGAAAACAGTGATGTGAAAGTCATAATTGAAACTGTCACCTCGTGACTGATGCAGCCGCAAAAGGCCCTAAAAGGCACTGAATAGTTGCAGAACTAATCTGAGAATGCCACATAGCACGAGCATTAAATAGAAATGACAAGCGACGTATACATTCAAAGACAAATGTGATGGTACGAGTGAAGCGGCGGCAAAATATTCCCGCCATAAATGAGTATCCACTTACCAAATATTTAATTGATAAATAAATGGTAAGTGGGGGGACTATCTGTATTGGTTAAAAATAGGCTTCACACGTGTAATATTTCTGATGACAAGGCGATCCATGTGGAGCAATAGAAACATGACAACTGGTCATAAATTTACAAAGAGGTACGAGACAAAGAGGAACGGAACAGCATACCCACGAGACAGTTAGATGTGGGAGCCCCAATCTAATTGAGGAGTTGAAGAGACATGGTCAGAATGAACCGAGGCATAATAAAGGGCAGATTTAAAGATCTTCAATCAATGAGTCAAACGTTACATAATCTTCATGCAACAGTTACGATTACCTATTGTAACGTTACATTAATGATATTATTAGTCATTAATGCTCAACCATTAAGAAGAGTAGGCATTATATTAAGAAATTCCATATAAAAGGGAGTAAAATATCACTTGTATGGACACGTTCGGACCACTACTGAAATATATTTACTTTCACGCATTCTTATTGTTTTCTTATTGCGAATCTAATTATTATTACTAGTAGCCAATTTTCTTGGTTATCAGACGCCCGAATACTTCTTAAAATAGCTTTGGCAGAGAATCTAATTCTTTGGTTAAACAGTATATGTGTTCCATCAATTACACCAATACAATCCCGACATTATTATAATAAATTATATGCAATCAATCTTGAATTTAGCTAAAAGTTCAATAAAATTGTAATTGTGTTCACCTTAAAATATGGGTAGAATCTTGAGTTGTTGGCAATTTCAGAAGGAACTTGAGATCCATCAAGTAGTTTAATAAATTTTTCATATAACTCCAAGATCGCTTGCATGACAATATGAAAATGACGACTAACCGACTCCCCAGATCACAAAAAGAGCTAACTCGCGATTCGTCGTATTATGTACTAACAGGTAAAGTGTTTTTGCAACTTGATCTTCAATTGTAGCTTGAAGTATTGGTCTAAGATCACCCTCTCTAACTAACACCTCACATAGATCGGTAAAAGCTAAAGGGGTCATTCTTATAATATTACGACACAGTTCAGTTGAGAGTAAATGACTCAATAATTCATGTCTAACTTGTTCACTTTCCAGTCGTATATCATGTGTGATAGTACGTCGTCATTTTCAATTTCACATTCATAAGTCCAAAACCAAATAGCTACAACATATGTATCTAAAGAGCTCATTTGTATATTTGTCTATTATTTTTATTATCCCGATCAGCTGATGTGTGGATATAATTCATGGTTTAATGCATTATGTGCCATTTTACGTGCTTTAACGATAAAAATACAATTTGTTTGAGCGTAATGGAGTCTATTTTATGTGTAGGTGAATTGGATATGGAAGCATAGCTAAATGGATGCTTAAATGTCAAAATTGCGCTTGAAAACGGTGAAATGGAGAAGCCAGACAAAAGCCAGCTCGACCAAGCTTTAGCCTGGTGAGGTCACCTTAAAGCCAGGCCTAACCAGGCGTTAGCCTGGCAACGCCATCTTAAAGCCAGGCCTTACCAGGCATTAGCATGGCGACACCAGGGTTCCGGTCCGAGTTTTGAAGGCTTAAATACTTTCCCGGCCCAACTAGGAGTGGCTTACACGTTTAGGGCTTATTCCAAAACATATAAATAGACCCAAAAACACAACTTTGAAGGATTTTTGCAACTGGAGACAAGAGGAGATCGTGGAACACTACTCAGGAGTTCAAAACATTGATTTTTACATCCCTTATTCCTTATCTATAATTTAATTATGCAATTTACTTTGGATTTGATTAATATGAGTATGAGGAGCTAAACTCTTAATCTAGGGTTTTGATGGAACCTATTGGAGGATGAATTTATCGTTATGTTAATATAAATTTGCCATAGTTTTCTCTCTATTTGTTCAACTATATGCTTGTTGTTGTTGACTGAAAGGTCCTCAATTAATTTTTCCTATTTAGTGTGCATTACTCGGGAGAGAGTGCATATTTAGATCGTTGTTTAGCAACATCACTCCTGACGTATATGAGGGATCAATACTAAGGTTTAAAGGTGGAATTAGGGATAACGAAACCTTGGGTGCAATCTAAATGAGATGTAATTAAAGTTAGCTAGCGTAATTTGGGAGAATATGTATAGTATATTGTTGTAATTACTCAGGAGAGAGTTACGACAGTCAGAGTGCTCATGATCGATAGAGAAGACTTAGGCAAATTTATAACAAATATAGCGGAAAGGACTCCGACAACAGGGGAAATCATAACCTTAGATCATTCCAATTATCGTTTACAACACGTTCTTAGTTAGTTCTTATTTACTTCATTCTCATTAAGTAATAGTTAGTTAGTAAACATCCAATCTGTTTCAAAATATCTTGGAAAGTTGATTACGTAAAATTGTGTGAGTTTGATTGTTGTAATTAATAGGTTAATTCCCTATGGGATTCGACTTCGGACTTGTTAACCGGAATATATTTGCAGCGATCACTTTGTCCTTTTTATAAGGCATAGTTAGCCGTGATCAAATTTTGGCGTTGTTGCCGAGGAATTAATGGTGTTATTAATTGCAGTTAAAAGAAGTGCAAAATTCTTATTGGTCAATTTTCTTCACTTTCAAATGAATACATTGAAATTCTAACGTTTGTAGTCTTGGATGTTACAAGTGCATGCCTAGAAACTCCTCAAGAACTGGTGAATTGTTCGAAGCATTATCAGATCCTGAGAAAGTTTTTCAAGGCATTAAATCGTGCTAACAAGAAAGACAAACAACAACAGAACTTGATTGAACAACTTGAACCAGTCATGGTAGATGAAGTAAACAATAGGAACAATGGGGATAACGTGAATGACCCGAATGAGCATGTGGTGGCGCCTCTTGTGCCAGAGGCTACATTGTACGATTGGGCACAACCCACCGCGGACAACTTATCAATTGCAATTGTAGTCCCGCAGATACAAGCTGACTCATTCAAGATTACAAACAACATGCTTCATTTGTTGCAAAACAAGAGACTATTCTCAGGGTCATACATCGAAGATCCTCAACAACATCTAATGAATTTCCTGTCAATCTGTGCCACACAAAGACAACATAATGTGACACCGGAAGCAATAAGGTTATTGTTGTTTCCATTCTTAGTGATGGGAGCAGCTCAGACTTGGCTTAATTCACTCCCCATAAATTCCATCACTACTTGGGAGGAATTAGTCAAGAAATTTGGGGAAAAAATTCACCCACCCAATAAGACTGCTCAGCAAATTGATGAGATATTGAGCTTAATATATAAACCAACAGAAACATTGCAAGAGACATGGGAAAGGTTTAAAGGGCTACTGGTTTTGTGTCCACACCGTGGTATTCCTGAGGAGATGTTGGGGCAGAGATTTTACATGGGTTTGGCACATAGATTGAAAGCCAATGTTGATGCTTCAACAGGTGGAGCAGTTTTGAGTAAAACATTTAGAGAAAGCAAGATCTTACTTGACAAGATGACACAAAACTCGGAATGGACGACCAGAAACACTCCAATCACTCATGTGGTTCACTCAGTGGCCTTAGAGTCTTAGACCCAACTAACTCCATAGCTGAAAATATGGCCACTCTAATGACAAAAATGAGCATCCTCACCAAAAAGGTTGAAGAATCAGGCCAGAAACAACAGGTACACATAGTTGATACAACTAATGGGGGTTTATGTACATATTGCATTAATCAGCCATATGGTTGCTCGTGGAGTGTAGAAGATGATCACCAACAATACCAGGAGAACATGAATTATGTGTCCAACTATGGAGGATAGAGACCTGGTGGTCAGAATTGGGGTCAGCAGAATCAAGAATATAGGCCATCCCTGCAGCAGCACAACAATAGCAACAATATTGGAGACATGTGACCTCAAGGTCAAATGGTGCCTTACCAAAGGCAACAGGGCTACAACCATCAGAATCAGTAGTAGGCTTATCATCCACCTCAACAACAACACACTGGGAGACATGAAGATGGGTTTGCAAGACTCGAGGGAATGATGAAACAATTGATTGGGTCCACTGGGAAAGTGACTGAGAGAGTAGACTCACACGAGTCAGCAATAAAGAATATTGAGATCCAATTAGGTCATATTTCGATGGCTCTGAATAATCGTCCTCGGGGGACGTTACCTGCAGACACACAAATCAATCCAAAGGAGTAGGGCCCGAAACATCTAATGGCAGTGAGTCTATGAAATAGTATAGACCTAGACTTGGAGTAAGAGATTGCTCGCGAAAGCAGACCTACCGAGACACTTGTGCCAGTGCCCATTGAGGTAGATGATTCAGTGGGGTTGACTGAGGTGACGGTACAACATGCTCAGGAAGATGCCAACAAAGAAAAAGAGGTTGTGACAAAGACTGAGGCAGCACAGGAACCGATAGTGGAGGCAGTGCCTAAACAAGAAAAAAATCAAATCACAGGGAAGAAACGACCTCCAGCACCATTCCCACAAAGACTGGCCAAGTATCAGAAAGATGAGCAATCAAGAAATTCTTGGAGATGTTGAAGCAAATTCAGGTAAACATTCCATTGATTGATGTTTTAAAGGAGATGCCTGGTTATGCGAAAATGATGAAGGACTTGATGTCCCGCAAGTTTGACTTCCCAAACTTGGCTACAGTTACACTAACTCAGACTTGCAGTGTTGTAGTGACAAGACCCATTGCTGAGAAGCTATCTGACCCAGGGAGTTTCACAATTCCTTACACAATTGGTAACTTTGCATTTGCTAAGGCACTGTGTGATTTGGGGGCAAGTATAAATCTTATGCCTTTGGCTATCTATAAAAGGCTCGGGATTGGAAAAGCTAGACCCACGTCCATGTTATTGCAGCAGGCTGACATGACAGTAAAGTGGCCCTAAGTTATTCTAGATGATGTATTGGTACAGGTTGGGAAGTTTGTGTTCCCAGCAGATTTTGTCATTCTTGACTGTCGGGTTGACGAGGAAATTCCCATAATTTTGGGAAGACAATTCTTGGCCACTGGGAGAGCTCTAATTGATTGTGAAACTGGAGAGCTCAAAATGAGATAAAATGATAAGGAGATAACATTCAACGTGCAGAAATCTATGAGGCGACCAAGTGAATTTGCCAATTGCTCTCTAATAGATGTCGTGGATGTGATTTTGGAGGAGGAAGGTGAGACATTGAACATCAAAGACCCTCTAGCTGCCTATCTCATGAACTTAGATGAAGCTAATGGAGAAGACTTGGCAGAGTGGGTACTTTCTCTTGAAGGCAAAACTCCCCCAGCCAAGCCTGTATTGGTGAAAAATATAGCCTCATATGTGTACAAATTTTGGACGACTCAGCCAGCCAGGTGGACCAAATAAAACATCACACGTGGACATGGGATAAAAAGGTACGGTCAATGCAAAGAATTAGCCGCGAAAAGATCATCAAAGAAGAAGAGACACGGTCACAACGATTCTGGATGCCATAATGGACCGATTTGAATATCAGCAATCAATGTCTTATACGTTATGTAACTCCCAAAATAACAGTTACTATTCACCATTCTAACGCCTCATTAATGTAATAATTAATCATTAAATAGGCAATCATGACAGAAATCCAAACGTTGTATTAGGAGAATATCCCTATAAAAGGGATAAAAATGTAACAAATAAGGACATCTTATTTCTCAGAGACTAAGCTATTTGATTCTTTGCATATTGCTCTCGAAATTATTGCTACTTTATTCTTTATTTTACTGATTCGATTATCAGTAACCCGAGTTTATCCTAAATTAAACTTTAGTCAAAAGATCTTATTTTTTGGTTAAACAAATTGGTTCTGTTACCGGGAAACTGATAATCATCATTTTTGCTACCAATCGATATCCTTAAAATCATGTCGATTTCTAACAACAATAACGTCAACAATAATGACGATAACAACCAGCAAAGAAGTGAAACCCCAGTTTCAACTCCTCCTCGAGGAAATCCACGAGCTTCGAGAGAACCATCTCCTGAAAAAGCTGACAATCGTAACAATAATGAACAACCAGTGGAATCAGATCAAATAAGACAAATAATTGTTGAATACGTGGGGCAGGCTTTGCGATAATTTGCAAGAGGATTACCACAAGTACCTTCAGTACCACCAACACTGCCTCTGAATAATACAATTCTAGTAGAATATTTGCAAGCGGGGTTAACAAATTTAACCAGGGATGAAACTCTCAATACACTTCCTGAATCACGACCAGGTACTACTAGTAATTCAGAATTACAAAATTTATTATTAACCATGCAGAAGCAGATGAAAGAACAAAACGATCGCATCGAGCAAATCCCTGGTGTTCCGCCTATTATCAAAGGAATCGATGAGGATAGGTATTCGCAACAACCTTGGAAGCCAAGTGCAGCCCCATTACTTATACTCAAGAAGTTTGGAATGCCTGATGTCCCCAAATACGACGGAACAACCGACCCACGTGATCACGTGACTGCTTTCACCACTGGAGTAAAAGGCAATGATTTAACAAAAGAGGAAATAGAATCAGTCCTTGTCAAAAAATTCGGAGAAACACTCACGAAAGGAGCCTTAACCTGGTATTCTCTTCTCCCTGAAAACTCTATAAATTCTTTTGCTGAACTTGCAGATTCGTTTATAAAAGCACATTCTGGTGCACAAAAAGTTGAAAAACGAATGGAAGATATATTCAAGATAAAGCAAGGAGACAAGGAATTGCTCCGTGAGTTTGTAGACAGGTTTCAAAGGGAAAGAATGCAACTACCAAGGGTGCCTGACAACTGGGCAGCCATGGCATTCACAAGCAACTTGAACGAGAAAAGTTCAGAAGCCACGAGACGACTCAAAGAAAGTCTAAGAGAATTCCCAGCCACGACATAGAATGATGTATACAACAGGTACAATACTAAACTAAGGATTGAAGAGATATAATCACACGATCAAAAGATGAAGAATATCACAGAACAAGGCGCCTAGAATCAGAGAAAAAGTCAGGTAAAAACAGGTATGATTCTTACCCTCGAGACATGACCGATGTCCCAGGTTCGAAAATACGAAACCTTCAGGAAGAGATACAAACTCATCCTCATCTAGATCCAGGAGAGATCGAGATGAACAATTCTGGGATATTACCCGAATTGGACACCATAACTTTAATGTAAGCAGCACTGAGCTCGTCTCAATACTAAGAAGTATGGGAGACAAAGTTAAATGGCCGAAAGAAATGCGTTCTAATCCTAACAGGAGGAACCTCGATCAATGGTGTGAATTCCACAATGATCACGGCCATAGAACAGCAGATGGCAGATATTTACAAGGTGAAGTAGAACATCTATTAAAACAGGTCTATTTAACAGACTTGTTTAGTGATAAAGGTAAACAGGCATATATGAATAAAAAGACAGGATCCATCGAAACCACCCTCCCCAAAATGGACCGTTAATGTCATACATTGAGGAGAAGAAGTAAACGGGATAATCTGCCAGCTAACCTCAAAAGTCACGAACACCCACGGAAAGCGGGTTCGAGAAGAAATAAGGGAAGAACAAATATCTTTTGACGACGCAGACTTTGGTGGATCAATACTTCCACACAATGACACGCCGGTAATATCCTTACTCATTCATGACACTAACGTTAAAAGGGTGTTGATTGATCCAGGCAGCTCAATCAATATTATTTTGATAAAAGTCATGGAAGAAATGCTAGTAGAAAACACAATGATTCCAAAGGTTCGAGCCATATCTGGGTTCGACAATTCAACAGTGATAACTAAAGGTCAGATCGAACTCAACACTTACGGTGAGGGAGTCATCAAAAATGCAAAATTCCAAGTCATTAACATAGAAATGGCTTACAACGTCATCCTGGGAAGACCATAGATCCATGATATGAAAGCAGTCCCATCTACTTTACATCAAGTAATAAAATTCCCTTCCAAATGGGGAATAAGGCAGATCAGGGGTGATCAGCAAACCTCGAGGAATATTAATTCAATAACTCTTAACCACAAAAGAGACGCGGAAGAAACAACGAATCATCAAACAAAGGCTCATCAACAAACAGAATGAGCCAAAACATGCGGACATAGACTCCAGACCAGATTTCATTCATGAGTCAGAAGAAGAAGAACATATCAAAACAACTGCTGAAGAACTCGAGGTTGTTCCTATCTCAGAACAAAATCCCGAAAGGAAACTTTACATCGGCGTAAAATTGTTAGAAAGATTAACTCCAGAACAAAAAGGTACNGATTGTTTTGCATGGTCCCATTCAGATATGATAGGTATCCCACCAGAAGTGATGACTCACAAGTTAAATGAAGATCCATCGTTCGTACCTGTTAAACAAAAGAAACGAAAACAAGGATCTTTCAAAAATCAAATGATCGATGAAGAAGTTCAAAAGCTTTTAAATATAGGTTTGATACGAGAGGTAAAATATCCTGATTGGTTAGCTAACACCGTAGTAGTACCCAAAAAGAACGGCAAATGGCGGGTATGTGTCGATTATACTGATTTAAAAAAAACATGTCCTAAAGATTCATTTTCCTTGCCACATATAGATCAAATGATCGATGCAACCACGGGTCATGAATTGTTAAGCTTTTTAGATGCATATTCTGGTTATAACCAAATCAAAATGGACCCCTTGGATGAAGAAAAGACTTCCTTCATTACTAACCGGGGGACCTATTGTTATAATGTTATGCCTTTTGGGTTAAAAAATGCAGGTGCCACTTATCAAAGATTAGTGACAAAAATGTTCCAAGAACATTTGGGCAAAACAATGGAGGTTTACATCGATGATATGCTTGTAAAATCAACACAAGCAGTAGATCATCTACAACATCTCTCTATCACTTTTGATATTTTACGCATGTACAATATGAAACTCAACCCAGAAAAATATGCCTTCGGAGTACAATCTGGTAAATTTTTGGGATTTCTTGTGTCTAACAGAGGAACAAAGGTAAATCCAGCACAAATAAAAGCTATAGAAGAAATACCTGAAATCTTGAGAAATAAAAAAGAAGTCCAAAGATTGACAGGAAGAATAGCAGCTCTAGGGAGATTTATTTCTAAGTCTTCCGAAAAAAGCTTTAAATTCTTTGCAGTTCTTAAAAAGCAAAATCAGTTCAAATGGACTGAAGACTGTCAATAGG
Organism: Nicotiana undulata; assembly: GCA_005239495.1. Lineage (NCBI taxonomy): Eukaryota > Viridiplantae > Streptophyta > Magnoliopsida > Solanales > Solanaceae > Nicotiana > Nicotiana undulata. The sequence goes on along the minus strand of ML293478.1, from coordinate 84,864 downwards.
CTTTAAAAGACTGNATTGAAGAATGTCAACAGGCTTTAAAAGACTTGAAGGTTTACTTGTCAAAACCACCATTGCTATCAAAGCCAAAAGAAGGGGAAAGATTATACATCTACCTAGTTGTCTCAGAAATTGCCGTAAGTGCAGTATTGGTAAGAGAAGAAAGAGGTAAACAATCTCCAATTTATTATGTAAGCAAAACTTTACTAGATGCAGAGACTAGATATCCACATCTAGAAAAATTAGCTTTAGCATTAATAATGGCATCAAGAAAATTGCGTCCTTATTTTCAATGTCATCAAATTACTGTCGTAACTTCATATCCTTTAAGGAATATTTTGCATAAACAAGAACTGTCAGGAAGATTAGCCAAATGGGCCATAGAATTAAGTGAACATGATATAACATATCAACCTAGAACTGCAATTAAATCACAAATATTGGTCGACTTTGTAGCTGACTTTAGCAATAATATTACTCCTGAAATAGAAAAGGAACTGCAACTTTTCAATGGTATAAACCCAGGTCAGTAGACCCTATTTACAGATGGTTCATCTAATATAAAAGAAGCAGGATTAGGTATTGTACTAATATCACGGGTGAAAAGATACGACAAGCAATCAAATGCTATCCAATAACTAACAATGAAGCAGAGTACGAGGCTGTTATTGCAGGTTTAGAATTGGCACGAGAGTTTCCAATCGAACAAATCAAAATCAACAGTGATTCACAACTGGTGGTAAATAAAATATAGGGGACTTACATCGCTTGAGAAACTCGAATGCAATAGTACTTAGAAAAGGCACGAGAACTTATGAGACAGTTCAAAACGTGGGAAATAATACAAATACCTAGAGAGGAAAATGTTGAAGTAGATGCATTGGCCAACCTCGCAGCAGTTACGAACGTAACCAATAAAGACAACATTATCGTCGTACACCTCTTCCATTTGACAGTCGATCACACCAAGAATGAGGTATCTTTCAATAATCTAACTTGGGATTGGAGAAACAAAATTCTTAACTTTTTGCCGAACGATATCGTGCCTGAAGACAAAAAAGCAAATCAAGCGCTTCGCCGCAAAGCAGCGAGATACTGTTTAGTTCACAGCACCTTGTATCGCAAAATGTTTGGAGGACCCCTAGCTAAGTGCCTCGAACCTAACCAGACGGAGTTTGTGATAAAAGAAGTCCATGAGGGCCACTGTGGAAATCACACAGGTGCAAGATCTTTGGTAAAAACCTTAATCAGAGCAGGATATTACTGGCCCAAAATGGAAGAAGACGCGAAAAATTTCATATCAAAATGTAATAAATGTCAGCGGTTCGCTAATAAAATGCATCAACCAGCAGAATTGTTACATTCTATTATATCACTATGGCTCTTAATGAAATGAAGAATGGACATAGTAGGACCTCTTCCCCCAGCTAAAGGTCAGGTGCGGTTCCTACTTGTACTTACTGATTATTTCACAAAATGGGTAGAAGCAGAAGCATTCAAACAGGTGCGGGAAAAGGAGGTTAAGAGTTTCTTATGGAGAAATATAATATGTCGGTTTGGAATTCCAAAGGAGATCGTGTGTGACAATGGCCCACAATTTATAGGCTCTCAAATAACAGAATTCTTCGACAGCTGGAAAATCAGATGGATCGCATCAACACCATATCATCCCGTAGCTAATGGACAAGCAGAATCCACAAACAAAATCATCATCAACAATATAAAGAAACGCTTAGACAGAGCCAAAGGCAATTGGCCCGACGAATTACCAGCGGTGTTATAGGCATACAGGACTACATCAAAAACAGTTACGGGAGAAAGTCCTTTCGCACTCGTTTATGGCTCTGAAGTATTAATACCCGTGGAAATTGACGAACCAAGTCTTAGAGTAACAACAGCTACGGAACAAACGAATGATGTTGAACTCCAAAACAATCTAGACCTGCTCGAGTCGCGAAGAGATGTGGCCTTAATACGGATGGAAGCTCAAAAGCAAATCATAGAACGATACTACAATCGCAAAGCTCATCTCAGGTATTTCAAAATTTGGGACTTTGTACTTAAAAAGGTCTTCCAGTCAACAAAGGAAGCAGGAGCTGGTAAACTAAATCCAAATTGGGAAGGCCCTTATAATGTCCGAGGCATAGCAGGCAAAGGCGCGTACGAGTTGGAAGCCATGAACGGCGGGATTCTACCAACAAGTTGGAACGCCATCCACCTGAAGAAGTATTATTTCTGAGGGAAAGAAGTACCCCCCGGTCAGGTACCCCATGTTAGATCTTATCTTTGAATATTTAAAATTTTACTAACTTTTTTAGATGATAGGCAAAAAGCTAACCCATCACCAGATGATGACATTAGACCTGCAAAGACGCGAGGAAATAACATAATTCCCGGTCTAGGGTTACACTTTCTGATGGATATTTTAATGGGTTAAGAAGTCATCATCTAAAAAAGGTATATACCTTCGAGTCCGGAATATTTTCCTTTTTCAAGGAAAGGACCACAAGGAAGGAATAATCAAGTGCTCGAGATCTCATTCTTCAACGCTCAAACACTTGGGGGACTATATAATATGAAAGGCCAAGAAAAAGCAAAGACAACCAGAAGTCAGAATGCTCAAGCCTAAAAAACATTCACCCAACAAGTCAAGTGACATGAGCAAAAGAACTGAAGACTCCGGCACAAGAATTGCGAAAGCCTACTCTGAAAACCCTCGAACCATGTTCAGGTTAGAAGGCAAAATATTAGCTACGAAGAAGAAATGTACATCTCTTATACAAAAAACTGTTACATCTAAAACAGTTAGGGATAGAAGATCATCATCATTGTACTTAGCCAAAACTGTTGTAATCAAAACAGTTACGAAATCTTTGTACTCAGATAGAAAACTGTTATTCAAATAAAAACAGTTACGGATGAAAGATCAAAACCCTTGTATATATTCTCAAAACTGTTATCAAATAAAACAGTTACGGATTACAATACATTTCTCTCGTACTTACAACTGTTGCAAATGAAACAGTCACGGGAAAAAACCCAATACTTACGGAAACTGTTACTAATGAGAAACAGTTACTTCCTTGTATTAACTCGAAAAAACTGTTATCTACTAAAAACAGTTACGAGCGCAAGTGATTATTAAATCTGTTAAAACAAAATAGTTGCAACATGAGTTTTATATGACAAACGTAACACATGTAAAATATTGTGAAAGTTCAAGCAAAAACCTCTCACAAAAACATTCTTAAAACATGTGAAAAATTCCTATTACTTTATTGCATTTTCAATGAAGTTGAGACGTCTTCTTAATTAAAACATTAATTAAAAGGGCCCTAATTCACAAACAAAGCCTTTTATAAACAAAGGCTAAAGCTTATACTACACCCATCATAAAAGGGTTCAAAGTAAAGCACGCATCTTTATGCAAAGAAAGCTAAGAGGTACGAACAAAAACCTCACGAAAGAAAAAGCAATAGACTCAAGTAAGGAGTAAGGCTCAAAATTCACAAAAGTCTCAAAAAAGCATTGTATTAATATAAAAGCGGCTAAGTAAAAAACTAAGTACTTAGCCGCATAAATATGTACATTTTTTAGATGCCCTTAAGTTGTTAGTTGGGGACTTTAGAAATTTCAAATTTACTCCCGAGGGAGCTGGGAGTAATTACACCAATCCAATAAAAAAAAGGGGATGACTAAAAAGTCTTCATTCTTGAGGAGGAGGAGGAGAACCAGCTTCTTCTTCTGGAGGGTCGTCCGTTGCTTCATCAACTGGAGAGAGATCAAGACCTTGCTGAGTTTTATCTATAGCTTCTTAGACTTTGCAATCTCAACATCAAGATTGAAGCCTACTTGACTCATCTCCATCAGTGTGTCATGGCGAGCATTCATATATGCCCAACTCACTTCAACAGTTGTCAACTCTTCAAGCTCATTATAGTCTCTCGACCATACCTGAAGTTCAGTCTTCAAGTTGTCATTTTCAGCTTCAGCAGCTTCGAGGGCGACCTTCAAAGGTGCGATTGACTCCTCCAGATTCTGGATCTTCACCAAGGCTTCACGAAGATCTTCTTGGGCTTGGGAGAGATTACGTACGAGTTCTCCAGAGTACTCTTCTTTTCTCCCCAACAAGTTCTTCAAGTACTGGACCTCTTCCGTGGCTTTTGACAGCTGCTCAGCAAATGAAGATTCAAGAGCATCCTTGTCTTTATTGGCTTGGCTGAAAGAAGCCTTCTCCACTGCTAGCTCTCCTTTCACAATCTTCAACTGCTCCTTTAAGGTATCCCTCTCATCTTCCAGAGCTTCCATCTCTATTTGAAGGCTTTCATATTGTGCTTTAATATCATCAAGCCCACGCAGCACTTGCAACTCTTTTTCATAACTGAAGATTCTCTTCATAAGCTCCAGACCAATAAGGTGCGTCTACAAAAATAGTAAAACAATCAAAAAATGTTAAACTGTTAATTAAGAAACAATATACGTGCAAAAGGTCTTTTAAAAAGAACATACCTTTAAGGAATTGTGCACCACCTCATTAGCCCAAGTAAGGGATGCATGGCTGTCAAGTTTGGCTCTTTCTTCAGGGCCAATTAAAGGCTTGAGCCACATTTCCGACTCACCGGTACTAATCTTCTTAAAGAGGTTTCCACCAGCTGGAACCTCAATCATGACCCTTCTCATATCCCTGCTGGAAGACCCTTCTTCTATAATAAAAGGCATGGAAGTAGGGACTGAAGGGGCAGCGGAAGAGACAGAAGGGTCGGGATCCAAAAGAGTCGCGGGCGCTTCAATAGAGACGGAAGAAAGGGAAACTGAAGAGATAATAGGAACTGAAGGAGGAACAACAGCAGTAACCTGGGGAGCAGAATTAGCAGCAAAATGTGGGTAGATGGTAGCCAAAAGAACATCATCAGGGTCCATTTCAAACCCTTCGTGAAATAGACGTTCAGTGGGATCTCGAGCGGGGGACTGAGATTGATCACGAGAAGAAGAGGGCATGATGGCCAACACGGAAGAAAAAGGCGCGGGAGTAGACTCGTCATCCGAAATTACCCGCCTTCTTCTCACCCGGTGCACTAAAGCACCCTCTTCTTCACCCTCATCTTCCCCTCCAGATCGGGGATCTTGGGCATTCCTTTTTGAAGCACTGGTCAGAATATTCTGGGCATAAGACAAGGACATCCTCGGAAGTGATGAAGATGCCCCACGGGTAGAAAACCCTATCAGAAAAAAGAAAAGAGTTAATAAAAAAAACTCAAGCAAGGAAAGGAAGGAGAAAAACTCTACATACCATGGGTCTTGACAATCCACTTATACTTTGCCGAAAAGTACTTCCAGGATCTTTCCTCGGCAGGAGCAGCAATCAACATTCTTTCTACCCAACCACGACTGTCGGAGACATTCTCGACAACATTCATAGTTGCTGTAAATAAGAAGAAAATAGATACGGTGTTAGAAACACAAAGCAATTTTATGTAAATAAAACAAGTGCGAATCAAAGTACTTACGTGCACGATTCCACTTCTCGGGAAAGGGAATATTACTTTCACCCACTAAAACAGCAATGGGAATAGCCACATACCTAAGGTACCAACCTCTGTCTTTGTCATCTCCAGGGGTTACCAAAACCCTCTTACTCCGGGCAACCAGAGTAAAAACCCCTTGACGGAATAAAGCAGGAGAATACAAATGCATTAGATGATGAAAAGTAAAAGGGACAGAAACCCTTGAAGCTATAACTCTCAAACAGGAAACAACACGCCATACTAAAGGACCAACTTGTCCTAAACAAATGTTGAAAAAGCGACAAAATTCTATGATAACAGGGTCAACAGGAGGCTGAAATCCTAATGTGAAAGGGTAAGTATAGACGTAAGAAAAACCCGTCTTGTAAGACGTAATTCTTTGAGTACCACTTGGCACAAGAATGGTAACAATAGACTCCCAAGAACACTCCCTACGAACAACGGGAATGTGACCTACAGTAATGATGGTAGCATATTTCTCAACACTATCTAAAGAATGAGCTTGTTTGGCAATAGGAGAATTTACTTCTGGAAAAACTATCTCTGCAAGAATGATTTCATCAACTCTGGGTTCATGAAAATCATCCTTGTTCTTAGAAACAGAATGAGAAGATCTACCCCTCGGAGAAAACAACGACCTAGCAAAGGAAGGAGAAGAAGAACCTTTAGTAGAGGTACATCCCAGGCTCCTTAGTCGGCCACCTCTCTGACTCCTAGACGGAGCAGAAGAAGAAGCCAAAGCTTCAACATCAATAACCTTTTCAGGTTGACCTGAGGAAGACATATTTATAAAAGCAAAGAAGAAATTCTTTCACAAAAAAAAGATTAAGTTATGGAAGTTTCGTGCTAAGGAAGAAAAGAAGACGACTATTTATATCTAATGGCAACCGTCAAAACTTGGAAAGGTAATGACGGAAAGTCATAATTAAAGATGTCAATTCGGGACTGATGCAGCCGCAAAAACCCCTAAAAGGCGCCGGGTCGTTTTAAAACCAATCAGAAACGAACACGTGGAACATAAATGTAAGTGATGTACGACGCATGCGCCCATCAAAGAATACAAGGTTTCAAGGTAAAGCAGCGGCAAAATATTCCCGCCATAAATGTGTATCCACTTACCAAGTATTATACGCTCAATACATGGCAAGTGGGGGGACTGTCTGTATTGGTGAAAAATATAGCCTCATACGTGTACAAATTTTGGATGACTCAGCCAGCCAGGCGGACCAAATAAAACATCACACGTGGACATGGGATAAAAAGGTACGGTCAATGCAAAGAATTAGCCGCGAAAGATCATCAAAGAAGAAGAGATACGGTCACAACGAATTCGGACGCCATAATGGTCCGATTCGAAGATCAGCAATGTCTGTACGTTATGTAACTCCCAAAATAACAGTTACTATTCACCATTGTAACGCCTCATTAATGTAATAATTAGTCATTAAATAGCAATCATGACAGAAATCCAAACGTTGTATTAAGAGAATATCCCTATAAAAGGGATAAAAATGTAACCAACAAGGACATCTGATTTCTCAGAGACTAAGCTATTTTATTCTTTGCAAATTGCTCTCGAAATTATTGCTACTTTATTCTTTATTTTACTAATTCGATTATCAGTAACCCGAGTTTATCCTAAATTAAGCTTTAGTCAAAAGATCTTATTTTTTGGTTAAACAAAGCCATCGATAGAAGAGCCACCAAAGCTGGAACTAAAGCCACTGCCATCTCATCTCAGGTATGCATTCTTATGACCTAACTCAACGTTACCTGTTATTATCTCATCTAGTTTGTTAGATGTGCAGGCAGAACAACTTTTGCAGGTACTAACGAAGTGCAAGACTACAATTGGGTGGACCATGGAAGACATCAAAGGTATCAACCCAGCCTTCTATATGCATAAGATTCTACTGGAAGATGGGCATAAACCTTTCAGAGAACATCAAAGAAGGCTGAACCCTAACATGAAGGAAGTGGTGAATAAAGAAGTTATTAAGTGGTTAGATGCGGGAATCATATTCCCCATCTCTGACAGCAACTGGGTTAGCCCAGTTCAGTGTGTGCCAAAGAAGGGTGGTATGACGATAGTGAAAAATGAGAAGAACGAATTGATCTCTACAAGAACAGTCACAGGTTAGCGAATCTGTATGGATTACAGGAAGTTGAACTTGGCTACCCGGAAAGACCACTTCCCACTTTCATTCATTGATCAGATTCTAGACAGATTGGTAGGGAGGTCCCACTTCTGCTTTCTGGATGGGTACTCAAGATATAATTAGATCTCTATTGCACCATAGGACATAGAGAAGACCTCGTTCACTTGCCCTTATAAAATTTATGCTTTTCGGAGAGCCGTTTGGATTATGCAACGCACCTGCCACATTCCAAAGGTGCATGATGGCCATCTTCACGGACATGGTAGAGGAAATAATGGAGGTTTTCATGGATGATATCTCAGTGGCGGGGAATTCATTCGATGGTTGCCTTAAAAACTTGAAAAGAGTGTTGAAGAGGTGTATCGAGACAAATCTGGTGCTCAATTGGGAGAAGTGCCATTTCATATAGTCTTGGGACACTTAGTGTCAAGTAAAGGCATTGAGGTGGATCGTGCAAAGTTTGACGTGATAGCAAGGCTTCCACCACTCACTTCCGTCAAAGAAATCAAAAGTTTTCTTGGGCATGTTGGTTTCTATAGGAGATTTATAAAAGATTTTTCCAAAATTGCTAACCCCTTGTGTAACTTGCTTGAAAATGATCACCCTTTTGTGTTTTCTGATGACTGCATGGTAGCATTTGAGGAACTGAAGAAGAGACTGGTAATGTCACGACCCAAATTTCGGGGTCGTGATGGCGCTTGTCGTGGAACCAGGCCAGCCACCTATCCATAACAAATCTAGGTCTATTTATCAGAGAAAATACCATTTTTAATAAGTTCGAAGGCAATAATAGTATTAAATCAGAATTTAAAACAATTTGTGAACATCAAAACCCAAATCCTACAACTCCCGGATCCGGTGTCACACACTCATGAGCTGCTACTACAAAAATGTAACTACAATGGGAATGACCGACATAATCTAAAAATGAATAACAATAGATAGAATAGGAAAGGGATGACGAGATCACGGTCTCCAGCTGCTACCTCGTTAACTCTGATGAAAGCCGCTACTCAATGACCAGAGTCGAGTCCCTATGTACCTGGATCTGCACACAAGGTGCAGGGCGTAACGTGAGTACACCAACTCAGGAAGTAACAAAAACAACCTATGGGCTGAGAAGTAGTGACGGACTAAACCTCCAATAGTTATGAACAATAGAATATAACTTGATCATGACAATGAAATATTATAAAATAAGCAAGATGCACCCAGTTATGTCCGTAACTTTACATGAGCTCATATAGAATCAAAACGGTATGCATATAGTGCCCAAACTCTCGTAAGGTGGTCCTCCTTCCGCAGGTGCGACCACACTAGCAGTGGTGCACCAGCAGCAGCTTTGCTGCATTTTCCCAAGTTCAACCCTCCGTTAACCATCTGAAATCAATCCCGAGCCCCTCGGGACCCCAACCAAACATAACAACACATCACATATGATCATTCGAACTTAGTCGAGTTTTCGAAACATCAAAAACAACATCAAAACTCCAAACACTCATCGAATTCAAGCCTATGAACTTTCAAACTTATAAATTCCACCAACGATGCCGAAACTACCCAAAACAACTCTGATTGACCTAGAATTTTGCAGACATATCCAAAATGACTATACGAACCTGTTCCAACTATCGGAATTCCATTCCGACCCCGATAGCCTATTTTTCACTGCCGACCGGAAATCGCCAAACACTAACTTTCTCCAATTCAAGCCTAATTCTACACCGTACATCACAAAAACATTCCGAACACACTGTTAAGTCCCAAAACGAAGATGTCCGAGCCATAAAATCCGCATTCTGAGGTCGTTTACCAATAAGTCAACTCTCGGTTGACTTTTCCGACTCTAAGGCTACTTTTAGAGACTAAGTGTCTCAATTCCTTCTATAACCACTCTGAACCCGAACTACCCAACTCCAACACAACATAAACAACTAAACAATACATAACAAGGCAGAAATAGAAATAACAGTGCAAATTCTACGGAATGACCAACTGGGTCGTTACATTCTCCCTCACTTAAATATATGTTCGTACTCGAACGTGCCTAGAGTTATTCCAAACACCACCCACATTTCCGAGTAACCTACCATGCACATATTCGGGGGTGATTCCACATCTCCCCCTCCCCTATAGGTTCAATAGCACAACACAGTCGAAATTTTGAAATCCAATCTTGACCCACAAACCTTAGAACCAAATTTCCACTTCTGAAATACTGCACGAGATCAAAATTCCACAACCATAAGCTAAAATAGTCTGCACGCTGTATCAAGCCATATCCGTAACCCAAGAGGTAATCATATAATATACCGCATGACTCAACCACTCCTAGCGACAACCCCGAATCATAATAGTTGTTCAAACCCACCTAATACTCATCAAGCAATGCCTCGTTCTAACACTTTCATATATCGTCGATGATGAAAGAACACGAAGAAACTAACAACCATTCGTCCAATCAGTCAATCATGGAGCTACCCCTTTCTCCGACAAGAACTATAGCAGATTCCTAAGCCAACTTCTGATGTCATCCTTCAAACCATGTTGTAGTCAACTCTAATAGTATTCATTACAGGCCCAATGACCTCTTCCCATCCAACACAACCACTCTGATGACATGACGCATCAATACAGTTCAGAGCCAAATTCTGTGTAACAGCAACATCCCACGAACTCAAATCATAGAAGAGATTCACACGAGAGGACTATCCTGCCATTAACAAAGATCATCACCACACCGTGCTAAAAGCTTGGCCTACATCGTAAAATCAAGACACTTGAATCTGACACTAAGGATCATACCTCTATATACTCCGCTACAATGCGTGACCCCTTCCAAATGCTGGTCCACATGAAATACTTCAAGCCACCTTGATCAAAATTGATAATCATGCGCAATTCGACATCAAGTACTCCCAGTACATTGTCATGACCACGGGGAAAATCGAACGATACCATGCCACACGAATCAGAATGAACATAACAAATACGCCTCAATCCCGCCATACCCAATTTCGTACCTTACTCAAATCTTGCTATAAGGCCCAGATGGAACCGCACTATATGCACATATAACCAACAATCACAACTCCTCTCCACACCGAAAAGTAACTCATAGATCTCTCCAGGACACGAATAAGCTCAATGACCACTGAATGGTACATCCTTCAACATTAGCAACTTGGAATCAACAATACCGACTCAGTGCAGAACATACACTCATACTAGGCCTATTAATAATCCTAAAACAACTCCGATCACCCACCACAGATGTATAACTCTCCCAAGGTTCACAATGACTGAATTATGGCACATTCTAACATCTGACTAGCTTTTCTTGCATCTTCACAGTCCACAACCACAAAATAACCTGTTTATGAGAACTCCCAGTCTCGAAACCCATAAAGCGCACGAATCACCATATCTAATCCCAACTCCATCGCTCAAATATATAATGCACCTCTAATACTCGATCATCCCACGAGGGATACTCCTATAAATCTTCTATGCCACTACGCAACTTGAATATCAGCAGTCGGTCCAACAAAAGAGCGCTGCAATACCAATGAAGTACCCTTAACTCAAACACATTGTCGTTTCTGAAATGTATACCCTCATCAAGCCACGCCAATTAGTGAGATCATCTACCTAGTCATCTGAAACTGCCCATGCTGCCTAAGAATTTATGACCTTCCTCCCAAAACGGAACCGTGACCTCCCACATGCGAATATCAACTCTACACAACATATCGCATGCACTCTGCCATCCTATAATAAATATGAGAACTTCATAATCCCCTTTCCGATCCATAAGCAACTACGTGCTCAACTAGCCAAGAAATTTTCATTTGATCCCCATCTAGAGGCAAAAATCGCTATACGTCACGTGTTCCTCACGCCAGAGGAAAATACATATCTCTAACTGTGATAGAAACCATCAAGAACCCTCTGAATCCCATATGTACAACACCAACCCGTCATTACTGCATCCTTCTAACTCAACCAAGCTATGCATGGCACCAAGTCCCACGAGAATTGTTAAGAAACACCTATAACACTCATTACCTCATAAACACCCAAAGAGCTAATCATATCCCTTATCATGTCAATCCGACTTACCACCAATCTGCTCTATTTATCCAAGTTTCTTCTGACTTACCTTCGAATTGATATTTCTCCTTGCCATAATACCACATTTCTAAATCTAGACTCATCACACGAAAACCCAAGCATGAAACCATACCGTCTAAGGCTCATAAGTTGTTGAATACTCCCTCAATTATTCCCAAAGCACCATATTAGAAATACTTAACCTGAAGAGACATCCTGCGTATTCAAAGTCATTACCTTCACCTTCCTAATGTTGATATGTGGAATCCATGATAAGGAAGGAATACCACCAGTCCTGGCACCCTCCAACATAAATCTCAGTTTCTAGCCAAACACACCTCTTGAAGATTCCTAATTGTTACATATAACCTTGAATACATCAGAACCATTCTCAAGAGTCCTCCACTCTACGTAGAATCTCAATTGTACTGACCAAGTAGACAGAACAACCTGACCCGTTTGCACACTAACATACAAGGAAGATAATACACGCCCTTGAAACAACAAGCAAATCCATACACTACACCTTTTACAATTACAAAACAATCATTTAATAAACCCATCCATACATAGAGTGTATTACAACATGTATTGAAGAATTTCCATTACTCGAGCCATGCCCGGACTCCACCTCGGCAAGTCATAACTGATTCACGAATATCCCTCGAACCAAAACCAACACAACACACACTTCGTGTGACCAACTTATCATTAACAGACTCCCCTACTTGGCTCAAGGCCAAAGATCAACGCAACCAATAACTCATAATGCACATACTCTATCACCGCCACATTGTCGTCGTGAGGTTCAACTAAATCCTTCAAACGCTCATATAACTCCCACTATCTAATGTCTCAAATCATCTGCAAACCTAGCATTCACCACTATAGTAGTCATGCCAACTTCCACGAGCGATCTAACTCAAATTGCAACATATATCATTTACTGATAAAGAGTACTTGCTATAAAACCACCTAAGGATAACACAACCTCTATACACCCCGCGGGAGATAACCCCGCCTGGTTAACCTCAAACTGATATCATCTTATGCCCTTCCAAAAAAAAATCATAACCATTATTCAATCATCTGACCTTCCTGCATTAAAACACAACCAATGCTTGTCCTTGAGGCATCAAGATACGTGGTATAAAAACCTGAAGCTGATGGAAGGACTAACATTAGAGTTGTGGTCAAAGAAATCTTGAGCTTCAGGGAGCTCTACCCACACTCGTCTGACCACATGGATAACCTTACTAGACACCACGTGTCCCAAGAATGCTACTGCACTGAGCCAAAACTTATACTTGGAGAACCTTGCATAGAGTTTCTCCTCCCTGAATCCTTATAATACCATCCTCAACTGCTGAGTATGCTACCTCTGGCTACGAGAGTATGCCAGGATGACGTCAATGAAGACAATAACAAAGAAGTGCCAACACGGCTGAAACACACCATTAATCAAATACATGAATGATGTTGGGGCATCGATCAGTCCAAAGGACACCACCAGAAACTCAGAACATAGCAGGAAAACCCATTTCACTTCACAACTCAGCTACACGAGAGGTCCTTCAATAAACTCACAACTCGAGGTCATATTCTAACTCAAGACAGAAGTAAAATACTCAATGGTTCTTGCTACTTCACCCGCCAATTCATTTAGCCACCCGCAAATAAACTGAACAACTCTAACCATCATATCACACTCACCATGAAGTCATCTAGTCACCAAATCCCATCAAAAAGAACACAAATGGACATATAAGTCCCAAATGCATGTGCTCACACAACAAGAATCTCAACACTCCAGCCACAGATAAAATTCGGCCTCAAGTCCTACAGACTATCCCATTATCAACATGCTAAAAATCACATCTCATCCATGGAAGTCACCAGTCGTCGATGCACAACTGATACCAAGCGCTTGCGTGCACATTCGAATACATTAAAGGAATTCAAAGAATTACGCTTTAGGTTGGACGAATGGATTCGCACGACATGAATTCAAGAATGTGAGATTTTTCCTAAGGGTTCTGCAGCCTCTCGAAGATAAGTACCATTAATCCGACCTTTAATCATGCATTAACGAGTTTAGAGTCCATAAATCTTACCTCCACGACGAACTATCGAATTCCCTCTTCAAAAACCCTTCAAAAGATTCAAACCCGCATGCCAATGGTGAAAGAATGCCAAAAATTCGCTAAGGACCCTTTATATATAATCAACCCAGGGATTTCCGCACCTACGGACTCTCACCTGCGGTCCCAGGTGCGCACTTGCGCATACGACTTAAACTCCAAATTTTCGCACATGCGATGGCTTCTTCGCACCTGCGCTTTCACAGGTGCGACCACTCGTCCGCACCTGCGACCCCTTCACGAACAGCCAAACTCCGCACATGCGGATTCCGCAAGTGCGACCACACCAGCAGTGGTGCACCAGCAGAAGCTTTGCTGTATTTTCCCATGTTCAACCCTCCATTAACCATCCGAAATCAATCTCGAGCCCCTCGGGACCCCAACCAAATATACCAACGCATCACATATAATCATTTGAACTTAGTCGAGTCTTCGAAACATCAAAAACAACATCAAAACTCCAAACACTCATCGAATTCAAGCCTATGAACTTTCAAACTTCTAAATTCCACCAACGATGCCGAAACTACCCAAAACAACTCCGATTGACCTGAAGTTTTGCAGACATATCCAAAATGACTATACGAACATGTTCCAACTGTCGGAATTCTATTCTGACCCCGATAGCCTATTTTCCATTGCCGACCAAAAATCGCCAAAAACTAACTTTCGCCAATTCAAGCCTAATTCTACACCGGACATCACAAAAACATTCTGAACACACTGCTAAGTCCCAAATCACCTAAAAAGCTATCCGAGCCATAAAATCTGTATTCTGAGGTCGTTTACCAATAAGTCAACTCCCGGTTGACTTTTCCAAATTTAAGGCTACTTTTAGAGACTAAGTGTCTCAATTCCTTATATAACCACTCTGAACCCAAACTACCCGACTCCAACACATCATAAACAACTAAACAATACATAACAAGGCAGAAATAGAAATAACGGTGCAAATTCTATGGAACGACCAACCGGGTCGTTACAGGTAACAACACCTATCATTGTTGCCCCTGACTAGGAGCAGCCTTTTGTGCTGATGTGTGATGCAAGTGACTATGTTCTAGGAGCAGTTCTTGGACAGCAAAAAGATAAAATCATACACCCAATATACTACGCAAGTATAACGTTGAGTGGAGCCCAGCTGAACCACACTGTGACCAAGAAGGAGATGTTGGTAGTAGTGTTCGCATTTGACAAGTTCAGATCGTACCTGATAGGCTTGAAGGTAATTGTTTATACTGATCATGCTACTCTCAGGTACCTAATCGAGAAGGAGGAGTCAAAACCGCGCCTGATTCGCTAGGTGCTATTGTTACAAGAGTTTGACTTGGAAATTAGTGACCATAAGGGATTGGAAAATCAAGTAGCTGACCAATTGTCGAGACTGGAAAGAGTTGAGAAAGCGGTTGAGGTAGAAGAGATTCTGGAAACCTTTCTAGATGAGAAACTACTAGCCACAAGTCTTGAGGAAACTCCATGGTATGTAGACATTGCAAATTGTCTGGCGAGCGGTATAGTTCCTTATCACCTTTCATCTGTCCAAAAAAAGTTTTTTTTGTGATTGCCGCATTCGGATGAACCTTATATGTTTAGGATTTGTGTTGACAACATGATCCGGAGATGTATCCCGGAGATAGACCAGTCTTCTATTTTGCAGGCATGTCACATATCACCATACGGTGGACATTTTGAAGGAGTCAGGACAGCCGCGAAAGTTTTGAAGGCGGGCTTCTACTATCCAACAGTGTTCAAAGATGCACATTTATGGGTAAAGAGCTGTGATGACTGCCAGCGAACCTAGAATATTTCTCGTTGACATGAGATGCCCATGAACCCAATTCAGGAGGTCGAAGTGTTCGATGTATGGGGAATCGACTTCATGGGGCCCTTCGTCAGTTCATATGGCAACAAGTACATACTTGTCGCTGTGGACTACGTGTCCAAATGGGTGAAAGTTGCAGCATCCCCCACCAATTATGCAAAGGGGGTGATTGGGTTTTTGAAGGAGAACATATTCACCCGATTTGGCACCCCAAGGGCCATAATCAGTGACGGAGGCACTCATTCATGTAATCGAGCCTTCGAGAAGTTGGTAGAGAAGTATGATGTACGCCACAAGGTGTCCACTCCATATCATCCACAGACAAGTGGCTAAGTGAAAGTATCAAACAGAGAAATAAAGAGTGTTAACTAAGACCATGAATGCCACAAGAACGAACTGGGCGAGAAAGTTAGATGATGCACTCTAGGCTTATAGAACCGCTTTCAAAATAGCAATTGGCATGTCTCCATACAAGTTGGTGTTTGGGAAGGTGTGTCACTTGCCGGTGGAGTTGGAGCATAGAGCTTGGTGGGTGCTGAAACAGTTAAATCTCGACATGGATGTTGGGGGAACAAGTAGAGTCACGGAATTGCACGAGCTTGATGAGTTCCGCTATCATGCTTCTGAGAGCACAAGACTGTACAAGGAGAGAATGGAGATGATACATGAGAAAAACATTATTGAGCGGAATTTTAAACCCGGAGATACGATATTGCTATACAACTCAAGACTAAGATTATTTTCAGGCAAATTAAAGTCACATGGTCAGGGCCATTTCGTGTGGTTGAAGTTCACCCCACTAGTGCAGTCGAGATTGCCGCAAAAAATGACTCTCGCACATTCAGAGTCAATGGGCACAGGTTAAAACATTACGTGGGCATGGATGAAGCAAAGAAAGTGTTAGTGACCCATTTGATCGAACCTCAGATGTTGAGCAAGCCTTAAATGCACTTATCTGCGTCGTGCCACGATGTTAAATCAGGCGCTGCATGGGAGGCAACCCATTGGACTGTTGTAATCGTCATGCCACGACGTTAACTAAGGCATTTGTTGGGAGGAAACCCAATTCGTAGTTGATTTTTAGTGTAGTTAGAATTTATTTTTCTTTTACACGAAAAGTAAGAAATTTCGCATATTTTGACCAATTCAAGGTGAAAAATGGGGTTGCTCATTCGGCAAACTGGGATAAAGTTGAGCCAAAAGATCTCGATTCAAGATAAATTCATGAGGAAGTGGTATCTCTTTAGGATCTACTCCAGCGTTTAAAAATTGGTTAATCGATAAAGATAGATGTACTTGATGCCCCGGCCATACTAACAAGTTTGCAGGTGCGTTTGGGTGAATCGAGCATTTTTTAAGCGTCCCAAGAAGCCGGGATAAAGCCAAGATCAACCAGGACTTAGGCTGGCAACGCTTGGCTAAAGCCACGGTCAACCAGGCCTTAGGCTGGCGATACCTGGCTAACGCCAGGTTCAATAACGCTTTAGGCTGGTGACGCCCAACTAACGCCAGGGTCGACCAGGCCTTAGGCTAGCGATGCTTGGCTAATGCCAAGGTCCTCCAGGCCTTAGACTGGCAACGTCTGGCCAACATCGGGTAAGTGAATTTGGCCCTTTTAAGTATTTTTCTCCTCATTTTGGTCGAAATAAACCTCACAAAAACACTCTCACACACTGAAAAAACTCCAAAGCAAACCCTACCCACACTCACACCAAAACACATCAAGCTCTACAAAGAATTTCACAAGAACACAAACACATTACACAAATTGCTTGCTCACCCACACATAATCACCATCACATTAACATCCACATTGAGGTCAAGCTTAGTCTTGCTAGTCTTTCACACTCATCCGAATTATCAAGAATCCTACTCCTCACAAAGCTTCAAAGGTATGATTTTATCTCTTCCCTTTGTAATTTCGAATTGGGTGTAGGTTATGAGAGATGGTTGTTCTTCATTTATAAGTGTTCTTCATGGGTGTTTGTTCTTCATGGTCATATTGTGTTTGTGTGCCCCAATCCCATAAACCCCTTGGGAATGGTGCTGATATTGTAAAAATATATGGTAATATGGAACCCCAAGCCGATTTGGGAGGATGAGGCATTCCCCCAATTCCATAAGAACTCTCATGGCACTAGTGCTTGCTAAGTGTTTGATGTAATGCCTCAATGGCAGTCCAAGTCCCTTTTGGATCCCGAGTCTCCGGGATGAACCACTAGTGTTATGTAATCGCACACCACATTAAAATCTTAAGTGTGGGGTGGCTCATGGAAAGCCCATGTGTTGCAGTTATGATTCAAATGTTAAGAAAAATCTAAGGTGAAGTTTGAGTAGCCTCGACAAATTGGGGAAGATTATGTGTGTAGTGTGTAATGTAACAATATCTGACTAATGCTCTTTTGTGTAGGAAAGAAGATGCCTCTGAGAAAAGAATCAGGCAAAGGAAGGCCACTTCCACGGCCCAAGCTAAGGCAAAAGCGACCCTCGCACCCCCCCCCCCCCCCCCCCCCCCCCCCCCCCCCCCCCCAAGAAAAGAAAAGGGGGAGAAGCCATTTTTAGTATGACTGGTGCAGAAGCGGTGGCAGCTGTGGCTGCCATGCGTCAACAAAACCAATGCCTACGAGAGTTTGGAATAAACAACATACCTACGCACATGAGATATTGGTATAAACGTTGCCCAAACATGTCCATCCAGAGGGAGCTATTTAGGAATGCAGTGTGAAAGCAAAGTATCCGTCAATTTGGCAAAGCATCCATGATCTTGGGTTAAGCTACGTGTTTAAGAACACAAGGGATATCAACCTCAACTTAGTCAGAGAATTCTATGCGAGGTTTGACCCAAAAAACACTGAGGAGTTGGTGCCAATCCATGGGCGCTTGATAGATTTTTCGTCCAAGGCCATATGTGATTTTCTAGGTGCTCCAAATGTCCTTGTGGAGACATTATACCAATTCATCCGCAGACCTACATATAGATAATTGAGGCACACACTTTTTGGGATCGACTCTACTGTTGCATGGGTTCAGGACAAGGTCACTAACTGTAACAAGAGGTTCCCTACGAAAAAGATGAAAGCGGAGGCTCATGTGTGGCTTAAGTTGATAAATGCACGGCTCTTATCGTGTAATCATGACACTCTGATCAGACGTGAGAGGACATGTGTGTTGTATTTCCTTATGACCGGGCAAAGGGAGAATGTGGTCCATCTGATCTGTTACCAAATGGCATCTGTGAGAAAAAGTAAAAAAAATTGATCAAATGTCATTCCCTAATTTCCTGACTCGGTTCCTACAACATGAGGAGGTTGAGGAAGAGCATGCCTTTGACCATACTATTGATCAGATCATCTGACAGAATAACATAACAAACCTTTGGCTGAAAGACGAGGCCGGCACACCTTCATTGACCGGTGTTGAGTGCAATGTGCGGGATGACAGTTTCATGGCCCATCTTTATGGGATGATGGATTTGCAGTTGAGGATAGAGGGTCGCATGACTACAGATGATGAGAGGAGTGATTTGGAGTAGCGATACCTGCTTAATGCTCACGCTCAGTAGATGATTGGTGTAGGAGAGGGATATAGACTCCATGATGATGAGGATATCAACACACTAGAGCAGTCTGATGCGGAGCCAATGCAATCGGATGATGAGGGAGATGGTGATGATGGAGAGGATAGAGAGTGGAGAGCATCAGAGGATGACGACGCTTCTTGATCAGGGAGTTTCTTGCACCCTATTTTTATTTCTTGTTTTGTCTAACTATGCATGCATCGAGGACATTGCATGATTTAACTGTGGGTGTTGTAAACATTTGTAGTTGCTTTTCTTGTTAGTATTTTTTTAGGTTCTTGTTAGTTGTTTATTTTAGGCAGAATGTTTCTTTTAGGCATAATATTTTTACCAAAAAGATTTTTGTTTTAGGTAGTATAGTAATTCCCCCTTGGTTTTTCTTAGGGCCGCAGTTCTTTTCCAGGGGTTTTTAGTTGAACCAGGTGTAGGTAGTTTTTAATTTTTAGGAGTAGTAACCACAGGGCTAAGAATTTAATTGCAACAATATCTCTGAGCTTTGTGATGCCTTGAGAATAGTCAATACTCGGTTGTGACGCTTATGCTCAGTTTTTGACTCTAGCATAAGTACTTAAAAGTGTAGATTCTTAATTTTGCTTAACTGCATTGACTAGAGTGTCGTAATGAAACCAAGCCTGAGTGAATGATGTTCCATGTCTGTGTGAGGTTTTGTATGTATTCTATGCATTGCATTTAATGTCTAGAACTTGCCCTGTGTGTGCACGAAGTGAAATAGTAGTATTGTTCAGTCTAGAAAGTGATATAGGCGTTTCTTTGTTAAGTCAAATATATAAATTTTACCCACCTACATGTGATGTATCGTAGTTAACCTCGTTGAGCCTATAATCCAGTTAATTTGGCAACCACATTACAAATCTTACCCAATTATTTGAATTAACCATCTATTTGAACCTTGTCACCTCTCATGAGCACTTGAATTATGATGATTTATGTAAAAGTTAAAGTCTGGGGTGGTTGGTTTGGATTTTGAGTGGAACTAATGAAATAAGGAGAAAGGTACACCGTGTTGAAAAATAAAATAAAATAAAAGCCACTTGAATTGAAAAAAAAAGAGTAGTATTGTTGTGAAGAATATTCCTTGATAGTGGCAACTAGTGATATACGTGTTCTTACAGAAATATGGGGTAATATAAACTGAAGTAAAGGTGTAATGTTTGGTTTGACATAAGTATGGGATTGAAGGTTAAAGTGTTTGTATTGAAGTGCTGAAGGGAGGTGTAGTCACTCATATCCAAATATATCCTAACCGACCCGCAGCTTACATTACAACCAATGAAAGTCCTACTTGATCTTAGACTGAATGAACTCGATTAGTGGAGTATTACACTACGGGCAAGCCTAAGGTGCATCATTTGTGACATATAAATGTTATTTTTGAGAGAGAGTGAATTTTGTTTAACTTGAGTTCCTATGTCTCAAAAAATCATTGTGTGTGGAACTATGCTCTTTGATTTGGTGAGGGCACATGATTCATAAAGGAACAGTAATGTTGTTGACCTCTACGTTAGAGTAGTTAGCGAATTGTGAATAAAACATGGTATTTGTGAGCCGATTATTGAGGCGACGATGTCACACCTTTGTGCTTAAACTATTTCAAAAATTCTTGGTATAATGAGTTAAGGGAATTGCTTAATAAGTTGTGTCCATGAGTGTAGTTTAATTGTTCGAGGACGAGCAAATGTTTAAGTGTAGGGTATTGATGTGTGGCTTGGTTTAACGCGTTACGTGCCTTGCATTTTACGTGATTTAACGGTAAAAATACACTTTGTTTGAGCGTAATGGAGTCTATTTTATGTGTAGGTGAATTGGAGATAGAAGAAGAGCTAAATTGATGCTTAAACATCAAAAGTGTGCTTGAAAACAATGAAATGGAGAAGCCAGGCAAAATCCAGCTCGACCAGGATTTAGCTTGGCGAGGCCAGCTTAAAGCTAGGCCCAACCAGGCGTTATCCTGGCGACGCTAGCTTAAAGCCAGGCATTAGCCTGGCGACGCCAGCTTAAAGCCAGGCTAAGGCTGGCGTTAGCCTGGCGACACCAGGGTTCCGGTCCGAGTTTTGAAGGCTTAAATACTTTCTCGGCGCAACTAGGAGTGACTTACACGTTTAGGGTTTATTCCAAAACATATAAATAAACCCAAAAACACAACTTTGAAGGACTTTTGTAACTGGAGACAAGAGGAGATCGTGGAACACTACTCGGGAGTTCAAAACATTGATTTTTACATCCCTTATTCCTTACTCTATAATTTAATTATGCAATTTATTTTGGATTTGATTAATATGAGTATGAGGAGTTAAACTCCTAGTCTAGGGTTTTGATGGAACCTATTGAAGGATGAATTTCTCGTTATGTTAATATGAATTTTCCATAGTTTTCTCTCTATTTGTTCAACTATATGCTTGTTGTTGTTGACTGAAGGGTCCTCGATTAACTGTTCCTATTTAATGTGCATTACTCGGGAGAGAGTGCATATTTAGGTCGTTGTTGAACAAAATCACTCCTGACGTATATGAGGGATCAATACAAAGGGTTTAAAGGTGGGATTAGGGATAACGAAACCTTGGGTGCAATCTGAGTGAGTTGTAATTAAAGTTAGCTAGCGTAATTTGGGAGAATATGTCTAGTATATTATTGTAATTACTCAGGAGAGAGTTAAGACAGTCAGAGTGCTCATGATCGATAGAGAAGACTTAGGCAAATTTATAACAAACATAGCGGAAAAGGACTCCGACAATAGGGGAAATCATAACCTTAGATCATTCCAATTATTAATTACAACACGTTCTTAGTCAGTTCGCATTTACTGCATTCTCATTAAGTAATAGCTAGTTAGTAAACATCTAATATGTTATTCAAAGTATCTTGGAAAGTTGATTACATATAATTGTGTGAGTCTGATAGTTGTAATTGATAGGTTAATTCCCTGTGGGATTTAACTCAGGATTTGTTAACCGAAATATATTTGTAGCGACCGCTTTGTCCTTTTTATAAGGCACAGTCGGGCGTGATCATCAGCCATCTATAATAAAATTAAGTGAGATACATCAACCAATTAACTACGTAAAATAAATATGAACGAAAAATAGAACTTTTCTTCATGGAACACGTTGTTAAGCCATAAAAAAGCAAATTTAAGTAAAATGAAGAACATTATACTTAATGAGTACTGAGCAAGAGAGGAGAATGTGAATTAACGTGTCTCTATGTATATAACAAAGGAGAGTGAAAAAAGGGGACCTTAGAGGAAATTTTGGGCCTCTTCTTTTTGGAAGATTTTTTCCTGGACGAAGACTTTCGGCTTCCATTGGCTTCTGATTTACTTCTTCTTCGCTATCATTTTACAGAGATAACCAAAATTGGAATGGGCAAAAAAAATAAACAAACAAGAGATTACGAAAAAGTGGTTTTACGAGAACAATACTACTGGTTTCATCTAGAGAGGCTACATACGGTGTACTTCATGGTTCATAGATTTGTATGTTGATGATCGTAAAGAAGCCACGCATAATTCATGTTTTAAATTTCTTGTTGATTTTGGCTGTAACTAATAACTTGATGCTACACTTTAAACCATGATATTAACTAGATAAATTATATCACCATAACATATAGTTTGCAAAGATCATAGACGAACTAACCAGGGAAAATACACAAGAAAAAAGAGGGAAGCTAACCAGGGAAAACTTAGCAAAAAAAATGCACGGCAGAAGGATGGAGACAAAGTACGTAATTGGGTGAAGTATAATATAAATAATAGGGTAAAGGGTAAAAATTGAAATATAGAATAATAAGTGTGGGCGTAATTGGGAAGAAAAATATGGAACAATCCCACCACACTGATTTGGTTGTTGCATAAAATGGGTCTTTTCATTGTCCCAGAATAATGGATTTAACAATATGATCACGCTCAACTATGTCTTATAAAAATACTAATCGGGCATTGCAAATATAATCTGAGTATTTAGCCCAGAGTTGATCCCAAAGGGAATTAACCTATCAAATTATTGTTGTTAGACTACGCAATTCTCAATAATCAAATTCTCAAATATTATGAATATAAATTTCCTGTAATTTTACTAACTACAACTGAATGAAATTAAGTAAGCTAGAAGTTAACTAATACTGAGATGTAAACAAATTCGATAAGGATCTAAGGTTATGGTTTTCCCCGTTGTTGGAATCTCTTATTGTATATTTCATAATGTTTGGCCTAATTATATCTATCAATCATGAACACTCATGTTACTGTAATTCTCTCTCGAGAAATTATGATAATTTACTAGACGCACTCTCTCGAGCTACACTAGATGACTTTTATTACAGTTCACTTTAGATTGCACCCAAGGTATCGTTATCTCTAATCCAACCTTTAAACCCTTGGTTATGGATCTCTCTTATACTTTGGGAGTGGTGTTGTTCAACAACTACCTAAATATGCACTCTCTCTCTAGCAGATACACACTAAATAGGCACAGCTAATTGAGGGTCCTTTAATCAACTACAACAAGAACGTAGTTGAACAAATAGAAATTAAAAACCAAGAAAAAATATATTAATATAATAATAAGTTCATCCTCAACGGGTTCCACCAAAACCTTAGACTAAACAAGTTAGATACTCATAATTGTACTGAAAATAACAAAAGAATTCATTAACAATGGTAAAATCACAAGGAAGGGAGATGAGAATTGATGCCCAATTTCCCTCCTTGCCTCTTGTCTTTGCTATTCTTGAACAAGCAGATAAACCTTGATAAAAACTTCTTTTGGGCGAATTGAACCTTATATAGGTTAGGTGAAATTTCCCCAAACTTCCAATTGTAGCCCTAAGAAACAACGTGCACGACTGGGACTAGCGCGCCCGTGCTAGTCCTCGCGCTAGTGGGCGCGCTAAAGGGGTTTTGTTCTGCCCGGGGGATTGCTGGGTAGCGCGATCGCGCTAGTGCTAGCGCTAATGCCCACGCTAATGCCCTTTTGTTCTGTCCCGGTAACTGGACTAGAGCGGTCGCGCTAGTGTATTATGTCCAAGCGACTTTCAGCCTTCTCTTCCCACATCAAATATTCCAAGGGGCTTTCTTCCTTTAATTTTTCTCCAAACACCATCATAGGTCCTCATAAGTGCATTTTTCTCTTGCGAAAGATAAAATCAACAATTAGAGCCATTTTAACATCATTTAACATCCCTAAGATAGTTAAGCATCATTAAGTTGGAGTGTAAACCTACAGTAACTACGTGAATTTAGCATGTTATCAACACCCCTCACTTAAATCATTGCTAGTCCTCGAGCAATCCATTATACGCTACAAAGGTCCTTTCATCAAGCATTTTCCTTAATGCGTCACGCCACAAACATATTACATGAGTTATACCTAGTAATGTAACATCCATGCCTCAAGGGTCGACTCTTACATGCCATGCAATATTCCTATCTCCTCAAAGTACTCTACAAAGAGGTCAAGATTTACCTTTCCGTTGCGAATCAGGTGCCCTCACATCACACACACGAGAGTAGTTCCTCAAGAATAATATTAAGAACAAATAGGAACTCAGATAGAAAGAATCCACTCACTCTTAGAAAGAACATTCATATGCTACAAGGATGCACCATAGACTTGCCCGTAGTGTAATACTCTACTAATCGAGTCCATTCAGTCTAAGATCAATTAGGTCTTCATTTGGTTGTAATGTAGGCTAAGGGACGGGTAGGATATATTTAGATATAGTGACTAACCTCCCTAAGCACTTTTAATACAACTACGTTAACTTTCAGACCATTCTTATGCTCGGCCAGAGTTTCCACCACTCTCTTCAGATTACCCCAAAACTTCCTTAGGTGCAATTTTATCAATTCACCACTCATCAAGGACTGCATTTATTCATTGTCCTTCTTTCTTCATTTTTTCTAAAAAAAAAAATCAGTGGTGTTCATTCTTTTATATTTTGTATCATCCTTTCTATTTTGTTGATTACACTCAAAAAACAACCCACCACCCCACACTTTGACTTTTACATGTTCTCTACAATTCAAGTGCTCATGGGAGGTAAAATATTCAAACAGACAGGCCATTCAAACTATTGGATAAGGTTTGTAATGTGGTTGCAAAAGAAACATGCTTATAAGCTCAAAGGGGTTAACTATAGTCAAATCACAATCAGGTGGATATATTTTTATAGCTGGATTAACAAAGAAATGCCTATATCACTTCTAAGACTGAACGAACTTTATTTCGCTTTGCAAACACACAGGGCAAGTTCTAGGCATCGAGTGTGGACACAGAATATCATACAAAATACCTCACACAAATATGGCACATAATTCACTCTAGATTAGTTCATCAAGACACTCCACTGAGCATTCAAGTCAGTTACAACATACAAAATTAAGGCATTCTGCAAGAGTCAACAAATGAGCCTAAGCATCACACTCTAGGGTCTTTTGTGTTCGGGTGTAACAACGCTCAGGGGTGCTTTTCTTATCTCAGCTTGTTGCCCAAAAGAAACCTAACAAATAAAAAAAACTAACTATACCCCGTTCAAGCTAAACTCTTGGAAAAGAATTGTGGTCAAAAGAAAAATCAAGGGGGAGTTACTACACTACCTAGATCTTTTTGGTGTTTTTTTGGACTAACTTCCCTCAAGAAAACTGCCTAATAGATCCATCGTCGGGAAAAAAGTCCAATCTTTTCTATTTATTTTAAAAAAAGTTATTCAATCAAACTAACACAACTAAAATATCATAGAAACTCACCCAGAAAATCTCCTCACCCCACACTTAAAATTGTGCATTGTCCCCAATGCACACCCATACATACAAAAGGGTAAAAGAAACTCCCTGGTAGGCCAAAGGCCGAAGCACTAGCATCTCATGGGGTACTCAGACTTCTCCCAGGTCTGGTCCTTCGTGCGGGTACCTCACACTTAGTTCCAACCATTTGGTTTGCTATAGCATCCTTCCAATGAATTTGCATTCCATGCTCCTAAAAAATCAAAAATCGACACTACAAGAGTCATACAATAAAAAAAACTAAAAAAAAATATAAAAATAAAGATGGGTTGCCTCCTAACAAACGCTTGATTTAACGTCGCGGCACGACGCGAATCACTTTTTGCCTCCACTTTGAACTTATGAATTGGACCCCAAATTTGGCTTCAAGTTTTCGGTTGTGCTCCAGAGGTGGTGGAACAAATCTAATTGGCCCGAGCAACCATTGTATTATTTTACACTCCTCGGCCTTTAGATGAGGTATGTAGTCCTGTCTTTCTGGCAAGAAAATTTCCAAAATGTAGGCATCTTGTTCCTCATTCCTTGACTCCTCGAGTGGCTTGGATAACTCTACTTTCATATCATCAACCAAACACAATGTGGAAAAATGCTTGAAGTGTGTACCAATGTGCTCAACTACATAAACTTTAGGATTGTCAACATCCTCAACACTAATAACACTAGAGTCAACTAAATACGTATTATCAATGTCCTTGGTTAACTCTATTATCTCTTCTACAACATTGACATCCTCAAAATCTAGTTTGATTGATTGTTGGTGTTCTACTCTGGCCTTCTCCACTAGCACCTCTCACATTTTTTTAACTCCTCAATCTTTGTTGGAGGAGTTTTTCTTCCCTCTAAGTGCAAAGGCTCAAATTCGAGCTCCCTTTTCCAAAAACCTTGGCCTTCAAGAGCAAGTACCCACTCTGTCAAGTCTTCTCCATTAGCTTCATCTATGTTCATGAGATAAGCTGATAGAGGATCCTCAATGTTCGACCCCGAAAATAGTCCCTTGTTCTGCAACAAGTGAAGCATGTTGTTCGTGATCTAAAAAGATTCAGCCTGTATTTGTGGGACTACTATTGTCGTGGCCAAAATCTCTGTCATGGGTTGTGCCCGGTCATATAAAGGAAGAACCAAGTTAGCGAACGTTAAAGTTCCAATGTATAGATTGAAAGTTAAGGAAATCTACTACACTTAAGAATTTTGTATTTCTTCCAACTCTAATTGATAACACCGTTAATTCCCCGGCAACGACGCCAAAATTTGATCACGCTCAACTATGTCTTATAAAAAGACTAAGCGGGCGTTGCAAATATAATCTGAGTATTTAGCCTAGAGTCGAATCCACATGGAATTAACCTATCAATTATTATTGTTAGACTACGCAATTCTCAATAATCAATTTCTCAAATATTATGAATATCAATTTTCGGTAATCTTACTAACTACAACTGAATGAAATTAAGTAAGCTAGAAGATAACTAATACTGAGATGTAAACAAATTCGATAAGGATCTAAGGTTATGGTTTCCCCCGTTGCTAGAATCTCTTCTTGTATATTTCATAAAGTTCTGCCTAATTATCTCTATCAATCATGAACACTCATGTTACTGTAATTCTCTCTCGAGCAATTACGATAATTTACTAGACGCACTCTCTCGAGCTATGCTAGCTGACTTTTATAACAGTTCACTTTAGATTGCACCCAAGGCATCGTTATCTCTAATCCAACCTTTAAACCCTTGGTTATGGATCTCTCATATACTTTGGGAGTGGTATTGTTCAACAACTACCTAAATATTCACTCTCTCTCAAGCAGATACACACTAAATAGGCAAAGCTAATTGAGGTCCCTTCAATCAACTACAATAAGAACGTAGTTGAACA
Source organism: Nicotiana undulata (assembly GCA_005239495.1). NCBI lineage: Eukaryota > Viridiplantae > Streptophyta > Magnoliopsida > Solanales > Solanaceae > Nicotiana > Nicotiana undulata. The sequence continues at coordinate 56,856 of ML293478.1, read as the reverse complement.
AATAGAGATTGAAAACCAAGCAAAACTATATTAATATAACAATAAGTTCATCCTCAACGGGTTCCACCAAAACCTTAGACTAAACAAGTTAGCTATTCATAATTGTACTGAAAATAACAAAAGAATTCATTAACAATGGTAAAATCACAAGGAAGGGAGATGAGAACTGATTCCCAATTGCCCTCCTTGCCTCTTGTCTTTGCTATTCTTGAACAAGCAGATAAACCTTGATAAAAACTTCCATTGGGCGAATTGGACCTTATACAGGTTAAGTGAAATTGCCCCAAACTTCCAACTATATCCCTGATAAATAACGTGCACGACTAGGACTAGCGCGCCCGCGCTAGTGGGCGCGCTAAAAGGGTTTTGTTCTGCCCGGGGGATCGTTGGGTAGCGCGATCGCGCTAGTGCCCGCGCTAATGCCTGTTTGTTCTGTCTCGGTAATTGGACTAGCGCGGTCGCGCTAGTGGACTTATATGTTGTCCAAGCGACTTTCAGCCTTCTCTTCACACATCAAATATTCCAAGGGCTTTCTTCCTTCAATTTTGCTCCAAACACCAGCCTAGGTCCTCATAAGTGCATTTTTCTCCTGCGAAAGATAAAATCAACAATTAGAGCCATTTTAACATCATTTAACATCCCTAAGATAGTGAAGCATCATTAATTTGGAATGTAAATCTACACTAACTACGTGAATTTAGCATGTTATCACAATACGATATAATTAGTTTATATTAATAATCAAAACAAACATTATATCAGGGGTAACAATACAATACAAACAATACATAAGCGAATGTTAGACTCTAACACATGCAATTGGAAAGTGAGGAATTTGCTAAGTATTATATTTGAACTATATATATGATTTTTGAAGGGTGTTCAATTGATCATCTTTCAATAATTATAGCGGCACAATGTTATCTTTTAAACAAAAGCCAACAAAATCAAGAAACAAAATGAGTGAGAGAATCACCAGCAACAATGGGATAAAACTCGTGATAAAAATAGACAATTAAGACGATAACGAGATACCAGAGAAAAATGACAATAGAGAGACGTGGAGAGAAAGATGAAGCGGGAGAGAGAAGATAGGGTAAACATTTTTATAGAAAAGATGGATAAATAATAAAATGTGACAAGGTATTTTAGTGGTTTTGACTCCGATATTACTTGGCAAAAACTTGTATTATTTTCCAACATGGTGGCAACATATTTGCGATTGACAAACACACTCCATGATCGCCCACTATTAGTCTGTTTGGCCAAGCTTCTTTTGAGGCAAAAGTATTTTTTTGGTCAAAAGTATTTTTTCCCCCTAAAATTAAGGTGTTTGGCCAAGCGTTTAAAAGGAAAAAAGTGCGTTTGAGGAGAGACATAAAAAAAATAGCTTATATTCAAAAGCACATTTGAGAAAAATACACTTAGAAACAGTTTTTTAAAACTTGGCTAAACACTAATTGCAGCTCAGAAGTGCTTTCCAAATTAATTAGCCAAACACAAATTGTTTCTCACCAAAATACTTTGAGAAAAGTGCTTATGAAAAAAATCACTTCTCAAAATAAGCTGATTTTTGCGGCTTGGCCAAATGGGCTATAAATCTCTTAAAGTAGTTTGTTTGAACAATTAGAGGTGTGTAGATGAAAATTCATAGTAGAGTAGGGGCCAGGAATAGAATTTTCTGCAACTATAGGTGTCTATTTGCCTATTCTACCATAAATTGATGCAAAGTTTATATGGGCCTGCTGATAATTGGGTTGTAGCGTCATTTGATAGCCCAGGTTCTCTAATCCATCTCACCAAGCCCAGCATACTTTGTATAGCCCACAAAATTTTCAGTTATATAGCACTGAACTAACTCACCTTTCGTCACTCGAACGGCGCTCACAAACCCTAATTAGGGTTTTCTCCTACTGGTACCTCTTCTTCTCTTTCACAAACACATTCACCATTTCTACTGTCTTAAACCTTAATCTAAAGATTAATGTTGCAAAAGTTTTGTTTGGCTGCCTAAAATACATTGAAAATATCGCTAATTTCTAGCTGGAATACTGACTTTTTAATTTTATTTGATTGACACCAGTGAATTTAGAAGGCAAAAGAGAAGTGCTTGAGCCATGAGGTAATTTTTAATCCTATTTGTTGGCTACTGAATAAATTATTGCTAAGAACATTAATAAAGTAGTTAATTTTTGTTTTTATTGTTAGGTCTTGTTGAGTATTTTGCGTTAAATTAGTTGAATTTGAATTTTTCTACAGTAAGCTTCAGAGTGATGCTCTCAGAGAAGCAATCTCTGTAATTAAGAATGATTGCAATGAAAAGAAGAGGAAATTCACAGAGACAATTGAGCTCCAGATTGGGCTTAAGAACTATGATCCCCAAAAGGACAAGCGTTTCAGTGGATCTGTGAAACTGCCTCACATTCCTCGACCTAAGATGAAGATTTGCATGCTCGGAGATGCTCAGCATGTGGAGGAGGTAATCCTCCTTTTCGTGTTAATTAATGGCTATATTTAAGCTTAATTTGATTCTTGTTTACCTCATTAAGTGTTTTTGCGATCAAAAACTTGGTTTAGGTGGAGAAGGATATAGGGGCGGATACATTATCCTTTGAGTTCTCTGTTATAAAAATACAGTATTTGAGAAGTGTTTATGCTACTGCTGAGGGGGTTTCCATTGCTGCCTTTAACATCATTATTTTAGTATACAAGACAGGTTCATCTATGGAAGATGAGTTTCTGTGTCAATTATTTAACAAGTTCATTATATGGTTATAACTTGGAAAAATTATATTGAGAATGAGTTGATTGTATTATTGCCAATTGGGTCTTCATATTTTGTACAATACGTTTATGCACCGCCGAATCTGTGGGGAGCAGTATTAGGTGAAACTTTAATGCACGGTTCTGTAATTGTTATGGACACGATGATGTTATCATCAGTTATGATTGCCTAACAGTTCAAGAGCATTTTAAAAGAGTGGAATCACAGTCAAAATGTGGTTTTCACAGGTGGGATTTTCTGCTAGCTTTTTTGGTTAGCTTGTCTTTCTAACTTGGTTTTGACGAGTTCTCTTCTAGTCAGTGATGCATTTGCTGGTGTAGTAAAGGTAATTGCATCACAACTCAATAATGTTGTTACATTGCTAGGGTAAATCTGCAAGTTATGTGTGAATGCTGATTAGCAGGATATCTAATTTTTAGCTTTATGGTGTTGATTTTGTATTTTTGGGTTTGCTGGTATATTCAGTGAGTGCTAATTATAGAAAAGTATAAACGCTACTGTTAGGTGAATTGTACTTGAACTGTTAGTGTTTTAGGGAGATAAATCACAACTTGCCACACTTGTTTGCAGGCAGAAAAGATAGGGTTGGAGTACATGGATGTGGAAAGCCTCAAGAAGCTTAATAAGAACAAGAAGCTAGTTAAGAAGCTTGCCAAGAAGTACCATGCTTTCTTGGCTTCGGAATCTGTCATCAAGCAGATTCCTCGTCTCTTGGGTCCCGGTCTGAACAAGGCTGGCAAGTACTTAAGCTCTCTAAATTTTGTTCTTGTTTTGCTTGAGCTGGTTTGCTATTTATATCAAGCCCCTGTTTAAGATGGCTTACCTGGCTCTTTTTAAATGCAGGTAAATTCCCTAGCCTCGTTTCCCACCAGGAGTCACTCGAGTCTAAGGTTAACGAAACCAAGGCTACAATTAAGTTCCAATTGAAGAAGGTGCTTTGCATGGGTGTTGCTGTTGGCAATCTTGACATGGAGGAGAAACAAATCTTCCAGAATGTGCAAATGAGTGTGAACTTCCTTGTCTCATTGCTAAAGAAGAATTGGCAAAATGTAAGTCCATTTCACATCTCAGTTTAGGCATCTGCATTTACCTTTGAGTTATTGTTTGAGACAGATTGTAGTATTTTCTTTTTATTGATCCGGTTTAATTGTTTATCACAACAGGTGAGGTGCTTGTACTTGAAGAGTACAATGGGGAAGACCCAGCGTGTCTTTTAAGACTTCTCTCAATGTTTCAACTTTTTGGGCATTCTGCTTGTAAGAGATACTTATGAAAATTTTGGATAGTTGTCATCCTGGATAATGGTTTTAATGTAATATCATTATAGGGATCGTTTTGCCAGACATTTTTATTTTAAGGGATGGTAGCACTGTTCTTTATTCTCTTATTTTTATCAACTATGATTTCTTTTGCATGATGATCTCTATTCACTATGTTTAGCAGTACTTTTGTCCAGTTTCTTCTACCCATCCCATACAATGCATATTTAATCATCTCCTCGTTCATGTTTTGTGAATTTGGTTTATTTCTTAGAAAGCCAATTAGCAGAGCAAGAGCGTCTCACAAACAATGACGCATACTTGCATTGAAGGTTGGCAATATTTATGAATCAGCGATTCTCCGTGCCTTTCAAATTCATCTTGTGTTGACTATGGCCTCGAACAAGTCGCTACATTTCTTCCATGCCTCATGCTCATCTTATTTTTGCTGCAATTACTATAACTAATAAGTATTAGGAAAGTAGTTCCTCTTTTCCAGTGATAAAGAAGGTTACCAACTAGTTTTATTGCTGGAGCCTCCTAATTTTCCTATGGAAGTTGTGCCAATGGTAAGACTATTGTTCGTGGTGCTAGATTCTTATAATTATGTTTTTTTCATCAAAGCTGAGGTCCATCTGTTTGGGAAGTGAAAATTTGTGATTGAACACACCCGTCTTGTGTAGTCGAAACTAGAAGTGCATTTTTTAAAATATTTCAACACGGGGTTCATGTAAAAGCAGGTGTAGCAACTTAACAAATCACACGAAACTTCTATTCTAACTGCTTGGCCCTTTTCTTCCCAAAGTTATGTGAAACTGTATTTTCGATTCAGCTAATTTTCAGAATGGGCACAAATCACAGCTCAATAGTTTTCTGGGTGCGCAGCAGGAGGAGGAGGCTAGTGTATGATTTGTGTATGAGTTGCTGTTCTTTTTTAGCGTTTGATCAAATGTGCAAAAAATTCTAAATATTAAGTATGTTTCTTGTTAGTCTGGACACATCAATGATGCACTTGAACTTTTGGGTGCATACATTATGCATAAGGGATGTGTCGACAAAATAAGACATTTATAGTTAGAAGAATAGGAGAGAGAACCCTCAGGGGTTGGCTTGGTGGCAGTTGACTTGAGTCTTGGGGTTTGTTCCCTTTCAAGGTCTCAAGTTCGAAACCCACTGGGTGCAAATAATTTCTAAGGGCCATCGGACTGGGTAAAACCTGATTTAATCGTGGTGCACTTGTGGGAAACTCCTTGCTGAGGGCCTGTGCACCCCCGGGATTAGTCGGGTCTCTAAGAGACTCGGACATAGGGCTGTTCATTTGGATCGGATATCCGAAATCCGAACCGATCCATTCAATTTCGGATTTCGGATTTCGGATTGGACCGGATTTCGGATTGTGTTTATAAAAATTTCGGATTTCGGATCGGATTCGGATTGGTATATTTTAATCCGATCCGATCCGAAATCCGAAATTATTAGGCAATGTATAAATACTACACTTTAATTTCGGATAGTCAGTACTTTCTTTACATCTTCCTCCAAGTTATTACCTTTACAATTGCTAGAGTTAGCTATATTGGCACCATAGTACTCTCATAATTGTATAAACATGAATTTTTCTTAATGCATTGCCTCTTTTACAAAGAAAATATACATATTAGTTTGCAACATTGAGGCATTTACGATCCGAAATCCGATCCGATCCAAACTTTAAAATCCGAATCCGATCCGATATAATTCGGATCGGATTCGGATTGCATTTTCTAGAATCCGAAATCCGAAATCCGAATCCGAAATGTGCTAAATCCGATCCAATCCGATCCGTGCACAGCCCTACTCGGACACCCAGGGCTATCAAAAAAAAAAAATAGAATAGGAGAGAAGTATAAATCTCAGCTGCTAAGTTAGAGCTCTTTTGTCCTGGTTACTGAAAAGTGAAAACTCAAACTGCAAACTTTTGCAATAAATGTTTTTCAACCAGTAAATTTCCTCGTTTGGGATGGCCGGTTTTCCATTTGCACCCTATATTAGCGAGGTGCTCCCTTTCATCTGGAAGTATGTTCAGGTAGCATAAATCTAGTTCTTGATTGAATAAATGAATCCTACGGTCAAATATTTGGGTTACTTTTTCAGAAGTAGCGATATATGAAAATAATCAAAGAGTTGTAACCCATTTCAGTAATAATTTTAAGCATAAATTGACATTTTCGACCAAACATTTAAACACTTGACCTAGTAGGCTAGTAGGTTGTATTTTGAGAACACCGACATTGCACAGGGAAAATGGTCTAATATATCCCTCTACATTAACAATAAACTCAGTTCAATCACATGTCCCTAACATGTGAAGTCTGGAGAGGGTAGTTTTTACGTAGACCTTACCTCTACGTAATGCAAGTAGATAGCATGTTTCCAATAGACCATCGGCTTAGGAAGGGCAAGAAGAAGAACAGGAAAGCAAGGAAGGAAGAAAGAAGGACGAGAAAGGAAAAGGAGAGAGATAAAGGATAAGTAGTACCAAATAATACCAGCAGGGAATAAAATACCTGAGGCGAACAAAATCACATAACGTAATAGAAATCTAAGAATATGAAGGGACATGCATGTTACTAAGACTATCGATGAACAACTATAAACTACCTACTAACCTTCTACCTTAATCCTCGACCTTCACACCATCCTATCAAGAGTCATGTCCTCAGTGAGTGAAGCAGCGACATGTCCTGTCTAATCACCTCTCCCCAGTACTTTCTTAGGCCTACCTCGACCTCTTCTCAAACTCTCCATGGCTAACCTCTCACACCTACTGATATGAACATTAATGCTTCTTCTCTTAACATTTCCGAACCATCTCAGCTTCGACTCCCGCATCTTTTCCTCCACGGAGGCTACTCCTACTCTGTCCCTGATAACTTCATTCTTAATCCTATCTCGCCTGGTGCACCCACACATCCATCTCAACATCCTCATCTCTGCTACTCTCATCTTCTGCACGTGGGATGGTGGCAGTTCATGACTGGCCAACACTCAGCCCCATATAGCATAGCCGGTAGAACCACCACTCGATAAAACTTACCCTTAAGTCTTAGCGACACATTCCTATCACACAAAATACCGGAAGCGAGCCTCCACTTCTTCCATCCCGCTCCGATACGATGTGCGACATCTTCGTCAATCTCCTCGTTAACCTGTATAATAGACCCGATATACTTAAAACTCGCTCTCTTGGGAATAACTTGAGCATCAAGCTTAACCTCTACGTCTGCATCATGGGTCCCGTCACTGAATTTGCACTCCAAGTATTCTGTCTTGGTTCTACTCATTTTGAAACCTTTAGACTCCAAGGCACGTCTCCAAACCTCCAACCTCGCGTTAGCTTCGCTACGCGTCTCGTTTATCAACATTATATCATCCGCAAATAGCATGCACTAAGGCAACTCCCGTTGGATGTGTCGCGACAGTTCATCCATCGGCAAGGCAAATAAAAATGGGCTAAGCGACGATCCCTGGTGCAACCCCATCACCACAGGGAAATGCTCCGAGTCACCCCCCATAGTCCTTACCCGAGTCTTAGCATCATCATACATATCCTTAATCACCATAATGTACGCTACCGGAACGCCGCTAACCTCCAAACACCTCCACTTGACCTCCCTCGGGACTTAATCGTATGCTTTCTCAAGGTCAATAAACACCATATGCAAATCTTTCTTCCTCTCCCTGTACTGCTCCACTAATCTCCTTACCAGATGAATCGCTTTCGTAGTCGAACGCCCCAACATGAATCCAAAATGCTCCCAATTGGTCGTCTTCTACCCTAATATTCGAATGGTATCGGTTGTGTACATCTGCCCAAGTGACGACAGGGTATTCAACCAAGTTTTTTTCCAGCTGCTTCGAAGCTATTGAGCTTCGTTCGTTCAGGCCTTGAGTGAAAGCCTTTACCGCCCAATCATCGGATACCGGTGGAAACTCCATCCGTTCCATTTGGAAGCGAGATACGAACTCCCGTAGCATCTCACGTTCCCTTTGCTTTATTTTGAAGACGTCTGACTTCATGGTTGCAACTTTGATGGCCCTCACGCGTGTTTTTATAAAAGAGTCTGCCAACATGGCAAACGAATCTATCGAATTAGGGGAAAGGTTGTGGTACCACATCATGGCTCCCTTCGACAGTGTTTCCCCGAACTTCTTTAACAACACAGATTCGATCTCGTCCTCTTTTAAGTCATTACCCTTCACAACACAAGTGTAGACGGTGATGTGTTCGTTGGGATCCAAAGTCCCGTTGTACTTTGCCAGGTCAGGCATTCTGAATTTCTTCGGGATGGGCTTCGAGGGCGTACTCGAAAGAAAAGATCTTTGCAAGAACTTTTTCGAATCCACACCTTTCAGAATCGGGGGTGCACTCGGAATTTGGTCGACCCTCGTGTTGTAGGTCTCCACCTTTTTGTCGTTTGCTTCTATCCTTTTTTTTACCTAACTCGATTCTCTTGGTGAGGTCTTCTAGCATTTTATGATGACTGGATCGGTAGCTGACCCCTCGTTGCTTGATATCTACAGAACCTGCTCGAATCGAGGAGCCACCCGCGGAGCTATTGTGCTCGGAGTCTTTTGCTGGCTTTGTAGCTGAGTGATCGCCAACTGCTATGCCTGCAATATTTCGAAAATATCATGAAGGCTTACCTGTCTGTCTACCTGAACCGGGGTTTTCTGAACCTCTTGTTCTCCCGCAAAGCGTGTGTCATCTTTGTTGCGGGAGATAACGTCGATGTGTTGGTCATTGCGCAATCCCACATCCACCGGGTTTGGGTTTGGGACACCCTCGGGGTTTTGTAGTGGTGCGCCAGCACCTGAAACAACTGTGCTGTTTTCTCCATGGTCTTCGACGCCGTTGTTTTCGGTGCGTTTACCGAGTTAGACATGCTGTCCTGAAATCAAAGATTCTTCGGACAAGAAAAAGTGTGAGTCTCGGAAATAAACACGCACCTCCTCACCCTAGCCTCCAGCACCCTCTCCCAAACCTTCATAGTGTGACTCAACAACTTGATACCCCTATAATTGTTGCAATTTTGGATATCACCCTTGTTCTTGTAAAGCGGAACCATCGTACTCCACCTCCATTCTTCGGGAATCTTCTTTGCCTTAAAAATAATATTAAACAGCCCAATGAACCATTCCAAACCTTCCCGCCCGCGCTCTTCCAGAATTCCACCGGGATTTCGTCTCGCCCTGTCGTTCTGACCCTGCACATCTTACGCATCGCCCCTTCCACCTCCTCTACCGTAGACCGCCGACATTACTCAAAATCCCGCCGACTCTCAGAATGATCCAACTCACCCAACACAATGTGTCTATGCCCCTCCTCATTCAACAGATTATGAAACTATGACTGCCATCTTCTCCTAATAAGTGTCTCGTCCATCAACACTTTTCCATCCTCGTCCTTGATGCACTTGACTTGGTCTAAGTCACGGGCTTTCCTCTCCCTCACCTTGGCCAACCTGTACAACCTCTTTTCCCCGCATTTGCCCTCGAGCTCCTCGTACAAACGAACAAACACTGCGTTCTTAGCCGTCGTAACCGCTAACTTTGCCTCTTTCTTTGTCTTTCTATAATATTCCCGATAAGTCCTTTTTTTTCACGACCCAAACTGGAGGATCATGACTAGCACCCGGGCCATATTTGCCGAGCACCAATGTACATTTTATCTAATCTTCTTTATTATCTTTAAGGGATAACGAGATCAATATAAATGGTAGATATGGATCATGAACATACATCACATGAGATGACAAGATTGCTAAGAAACTACATAAAAGGTACGAGCTACAACGCTGCCATGAAAGACTATACAACAAAAATTAGCCAACAAGGCATACCAAACTATACATGAGTCAACATATGTCTATGAGTCTCTAAAGGAGCATAAGTAATGCAACATAGCCGGAACAGGGCCCCGACATACCCATAATATCTATAACAAAAATACATACCAAGACCACGGCAAGTCCGGAGAAGGGATCTCACCTATAACCGCTGAACTGGAAAGCCTATTGTGGTGGGGGAGTTGCGTCTACCTGTACATCAGAACCTGCATTACAACATGCAATGTCCACAAATAAAAAGGATATCGGTACGAATAAAGTACTAAGTATGTAAGGCATGAAAGCATAAGTAAGAACAGTAATGTAAACGGGGATAGAGAATATACAACCTGTAACATCTTGGTACCTCTGAGGGCTACTGGTATGAAATGTGTTATACATACATATATATACATAAACCTTTAAAACATCTGCCGATGTGGGCATCATCATCATGATCATATCGTACCCGACCATAATAGGCTCGGTAAAATGTACCCGGCCACGTGGAGCTCGGTAAACACAACTGATCAGTGGTTGCACAGTAGGTACCGTACTCGGCCGACTATAGCGTGTCTCGATAGAGTAAAATAGATACGTATATATAAAATGCATACATGACTCATTGGAATCATATCATGAACCTTTCGGAGTGACGTAAGGTCGATATTCTCCGTACACATTATTAGGACTAACTCTTCATCAAGACTCTTATAAGAATCAGGAAGTACCAACAACATTGATAACATAAGAATAAGAGAAGCAACCTCAACATCAATTGTTCCATAAGAAAGGAAACAATGAAAGCACTGCTAGCTTCTAAGAGTAAAGTATCTTTGGAAGCTCGTTCATTGCATTATGTACAATCAGAGTCGTGCAAAAGAAGAAAAGGGATAGCATCACATACCTTGTATATACTTCCCCAACCTCAAGCTACGCAAATGTCACAACTCCTTAATCTACAATAAGAGAAACGACACTATCGTTATCGTTTAAGCGTCATAACTATTATGTATCGGCCACAACCTATTTTACGATGAAACAGACAACACCTACCATATATATATGACTTCACACAAGTCAAATAATAATCACATTGAGCCTCCCAAAACAGTCCCCACACAACCTAAACACTTCATGCATAAGACGACCACCGTAGTCATGTCAAACGACCCGAAATTGTTACACCGAACGACCATATCACAACCCTACATCTATATGGTGTTTCTCCACACCCTTCCTCCTCCAAAACTCCACAAAACAGTAGCAAATCACGCAGTCCAACGGCAACACAAAACAGTCCGCTACAAGTTAAATAACTCGAACTCACGGCTTTCGGTCACCGTCCCGTGAGTTCTAACTATTAGGGAACACATTTATCAACCTTACTTAGTATTTAAACACTTAAATACAGATATTAGACGTTTCTTAACTATGAAGTACCTTCCAAAACTCTAACTACAAAAAAAAGGAGAGGCGGTATAATGACACTTACGTCGTATGGATCATTTTGATGTTATCGCTTCTCGATTTCATGCCCGACATGATAATCTTCTTTGAAACCATAGAAGATAGCTTGAGGTTATGTTTATGGATGTTCTCTGGTAGAGATATTCTGAAAAATGAAGATAAACCGACCTAAGACTTATTTATATCAACTTTGGAAAAGTCAAAGAGGTGCTAGCTTGACACCCTAAGATTGGTCCATCTTCCGACGCTTATATCTTTTTATCCTGATGTCGTATGGATGAACGGTTAAGAGATTTGGAAACTAAATTCCAAGACCTTCAATCTGATATATAGTATGTCCCAATAAGACCTCATATAACACATGAAATGTATTTCTCAAAAAGCTTTAGTGATCCACCTACTTGTCACTTATGATGTATGCGCAGTCTCGCAAAACTGCAAATATATCTCTACTCCTACGTCATATCGATGAACGGTTTAATGCATTGGAAACTAGACTCATAGATCTTCAATTTGGTTGGTAGATCATCCAATAATTCCAAGTATATTGGTAGAAAAGCTCAGTCACATTTGACCTAATTTTAAGCACATTATGAGTGTAACTTGTGAAGACCTTTGCCAACTTTTGTTCAACAACTTTCTTGACTTCAAAACGTAACAAACTTTGGAAAAGTCAAAGAGGTGCTAGCTTGACACCCTAGGATTGGTCAATCTTCCGACTCTTATATCTTTTTATCCCGATATCGTATGAATGAACGGTTAAGAGCGTTGGAAATTACATTACAAGACCTTCAATTTGGTATATAATATGTACCAATAAGACCTCATATAAAACATGAAATTTATTGCTCAAAAATCTCTAGTGATCCACCTACTTGTCACTTATGATGTCTGCGCAGTCTCGCGAAACTACAAATATCTCTCTACTCCTACGTCGTATCGATGAACGATTTAATGCATTGGAAACTAGACTCATAGATATTCAATTTGGTTGGTATCCAATAATTCCAAGTATATTGCGAGAAAATCTCAGTTACATTTGACCTAAGTTTCAGCACATTATGAGTGTAACTTGTGAAGACCTTTGCCAACTTTTGTTCCACAACTTGCTTGACTTCAAAACGTAGAACAAAAATATCATAAGATAAAAATTAACTCATAGAATAACCTTTTTATCATGTAATTAACCATAGTCTCACCCTAAAGTATATGTTATAACATTCCAAACTCGTCGACTTTCGACGAAACTTATTTTCTTCAATTGGTTTAGCTTCTAAGCTTTTCAACCCTCTTGGTACTCGTTATTCATGATCTTAAATATTTGTAACATCCAAGGTAACATGATTAACTTACTTATGTACTTTCAAAGATGATCTCATTTCAAAGCTTACATCAATTAACTTATGACGTACTCTCACGTACGAAAACATGGGGTGTAACATCATTCCCCCCTTTGGAACATTCATCCTCTAATGTTGGATAATGCACTTATCCATATCTTAAGCAATAACTCTTATGAATACTTTAATATTGTCTTTGCCATCTAGGGAGTTGTTCGGTGAATAAATCCAAAGGCTAGGGCATCCCCCTCTTTAGGCCTCTTTCTCACTCCACGACTTGTGGTCGAAATTCTTCCAATCTTGAAATGAGGATATGAATTTAAGGCTTATACTTTTATTGTATCAAGGCATGTCTCCTCTTATAGTTTCCTTCACTTGACTATAGCCTTTGTCATCCTGTCATATTTTGATTTACCGTTATCACTCATTTATCACATCTTACTCATAATGCTTCATTTACTCTCTTCTTATTCTCCTGCTAATATCTCTGTCTATTACCTTATTCTAAAAACATCAACAAAATAGTCTTTCGCTTTTAGATCCCTTTGCACCATATCACTGGCCCTTGGGTCGACTAACATTCTCTCTTTACTAGGGGTAGAGTCATCCTAAGGTAAATATTCCTCTCTTCTAGGATATCTTCTGAACTTCCTGAACATTCTAGTATTCATATCAGATTGTATTATTCTAGAGTGACCATCTAGCTATCTCCCAATGAGAACTATTATCATGTCCTGCACTACCCTTCAAAACTGTTAAATAATGATAACAATCTATCCACAATTTTCGGTTACTCTAACCCCAGTTGGATCCTGATATCTTATCCATTTCTTAAATTATTTCAGTTATCTCCCATAGGGCATAATTGAGACGGGTATGGACAATTGTACATACCTCTGTTACAATTGTAGGTAATTCAATATGCTTGTATTTCTCTGCTTGAATCGTAAATACTGACAATCTTCATTAACTGGGCACCTCGCACCCTTCTTCTTCTTGCTTCTTTTTCTTGTTGAAACTTGTATCTATCTTCTGAATCTCTCATTTCTTTTCACCATAGGGGTGGATATATATTATTTGCCTTAAGGATCCTTATCATGAGGCTTACCCGTTTAGTACACACATAATCTACTGAAGACCTTACATTTACTCATCATAGGCATCATGAAAAATCGAGTTCCTCTGACTCAACTCTTTCACAGCCACATGCAATCCCTTACCAATTGTCTTTCTAGATGTATGCATCGTCGTATTATAAATAAGATAGAATTGAGGAAATTGAGTTCTTACGACTGAGCTCTACCACACGATCTAGAGTAAGAAGAAAGAGTAACAGTCCTAAATGCAGCCTCTTGCTTATAAGTATGGTGCACAACACACCCATAAACATGACTCTACTAGACACGGCTCATAGACAACCCCTAGGACAGACCTGCTCTGATGCCAAGTTTGTCATGACCCAAACTGGAAGATCATGACTAGTACCCAGGCCATATTTGCCGAGCACCAACATACATTTTATCTAATCTTCTTTATTATCTTTAAGGGATAACGAGATCAATATAAATGGTAGATATGGATCATGAACATACATCACATGGGATGACAAGATTGCTAAGAAACTACATAAAAGGTACGAGCTACAACGCTGCCATGAAAGACTATACAACAAAAATTAGCCAACAAGGCATACCAAACTATACATGAGTCAACACTTGTCTATGAGCCTCTAAAAGAGCATAAGAAATGCAACAT